>OW052222.1:111136942-111344442 GCA_932526605.1 Nephrotoma flavescens
TATATATATATATATATATATATTATATATATATATATATATATATATATATTATATATATATATATATATATATATATATATATATATATATATATATATATATATATATATATATATATATATATATATATATATATATATATATATATATATATATATATATATATATATATATATATATATATATATATATATATATATATATATATATATATATATATATATATATATATATATATATATATATATATATCAACTATTTCTGTTTAATTAAACGGAAATAAAATTGGAAAATGAATGATTTCTCAACTCAAAAAATGCTTTGGATTTTAAAAGGAGATTTTTTGTTGGATCCAGAATCAAACATGTGTTCGGTTGTTTCATATGTGAACATTATAAAATTTTTAGTTATGTACATAAAACATTTCATCTGCGTATACACCGTAATTTTTGTTCTTATTTTTTGACGGCTGCGTCTCGTGTATCTCTTCTGTTAATTTAATTTTATTATATTTTATATATGAATTATATTATTTATATATTGCTGTACATATAAAAACATTTTTGTTTTTGTTATGTTGGTATTCATGGTTTTGTATACAACGTGATAGTATTTGTGTAAGATGATCGACATTAAAATAATTTTTTGTGTTTGAGACATCTGTCACTTTAAAGTATGTAAGTAAACTAAATTAATAGTAATCATTGATTTGTATCACATTTTTTGTTTTATTTGAAAATTTCTCTCTTTTGAGTTATATTTATGACTTATGTACGTATGTCTATGTACATATATGTACATATATGCAAATATGTACGAGTAATTAAAGTTGTGTATATCGCCACACTAATTTAGAAAATGTGGTTAGGATGGCGAGAATTCGGTCTATATACTTTATTATAAAGTGATTAAGCCGTTGTAAATGTTTACAATTAGAACTACAGCTATAATGTTACAGTGGTGCATGCGTATCTCACTGTTAAAAGTAAACCCGAATACGTAAACGTGAGTTGGAGATTTGATTAAATTTGCAATTACGATATTGAATTTATTAGCCGAAAATAATTTAAACATAGACTTTGGAACATAAAAATGCTGATGAGACTCTGTGTACATCTCTAGGATCTGTGATATAAAATTTGAAACTTATTCAAATTCATGAAACTTCTAAGTCGTGTATATGGTACAGTAAATATCATCACAACTAAACCATGATCATTTCATGTTAAACCTTTGTCTGTGCTACCCTAAAATACATACATTCAAAAGTCTATGAACATCACTAAAAATTGGAAAATAGAATGAAATCAAATACCAAAATTGTTTAAAATCCGTTGGGCAAGTTAAAAATCATCATAATTAAATCTGGTTCACCACGCACATAGGATTTCGATTTAGCTATTTGGTCATATAGGTAAGACATAAATTAAAAAAATAAAATTAAACATTTTATTTACTCAATTGCATGTTCATTTTCAAATATTAATTTAAAAATTGGTTATTTTACATTGTTTCTTATGGAAACATAAAAAAAGTTTACCCTGTAAATAAAATACATTATTATTAAATAACTTATTATTATAATATTACGGCTCTTTAAAATCGTAGATGGCTCTGGTACCATAAACACCTTAATTTATTTATACCATGCAGCCTTAATTTATTTATAATGATATTAACATTTTTTATTTACCATAGTTTCTTTTAAATCATTTGTTGGGGTCGATTCCGAGATTTAAGATTTTATGTTATTTTTAGTTTTTCAATACTAAGTCAAATAGGAAGCGGAGATATAAAATAACATAACAGGATTTTTATGTCACTAAATAAATAAATTTTTCTAATTGTAAATCTTAACTTACATAGATTCGAAGACATTCCAAACTACTTTGAATGAAGTAATTGGACAAATATTGCTTTTGAATCCAAGTAGTTCAAGACTTTCAATCGGAAAAAAATATTGTACAATACACGCAAATCTAATAGTGTAAATCACGACCATGAATAGAAGGGCAATATCAATAATATCATCTCATTAGAAAAACCAAATATTATTATTTTCAAGACTAAGTTTTATTATAACTCTAAATTCTCATAATAAATATTTTAAATTTGTTAAGAGTGCAGTATTGTTGTTTAACTAAATAACCATTTCTCTTTGAAAGCAAAGCGAAAATAATGAATATAAATTTCAATAAATTATATGCAACTTTAGTTTTATGGTTCTATATTATAGCTTAAAAGATGAGCGATACTCCTGGACGACGACCTTGTTTCCAGAACAAAAACGAAAATTGTTTTCGTTTTGAACCCCATTTTATTTGACTTTGTCCCAAGAAACCACAGAGAGAATGGTTGAACGTGTTTGCAAAACTATTTCTTAAGAGTGTTCATTAGGTAAGTTGTGCAGGTTCGAACATTGATTGTGGAAACATTTTTTTCTTGAGTTTTTTCATATTCAATAGCATTATGAAAAACTCGTGGTCAGATTTTCCTTTTCTCTAAATTCTCTTTCAATATGTTGTTATTATCTCTCGAACTTTGAGAAGTTGTACGAGCTCGATCGGAGTATACAACAACATAATTTTGTGCCTAGTTTTGTTTGTTTTTAAATATTTTAATTTTATATTATAGAAAAAATTTAAATAAAAATATGTAGATTACCCATAATTTCAAAAAAAAAATTAAGAAAACTATCATAGAAAATTGCCGATATAGGGAAAGGGATTCTTTGCTATATAAATACGGAGTTTTTTTATTAGGTAGTTTCGAATGGTAAAAAAATGTATAAATAGACTTATTGAAACTTAATTTTTAGGCTAGGTTAATTCGTTCTTATTCGTTCTTAATATTTTACCTCCAAACAGCGAAAACAAACATAGAATCGCGATATTAATATGCGGGCAGTTTGATAAGTCAATGACCTTTTGAATTTCCCGCGCAGTAACTTTAAATGCAACATTACGCCCATCAACTGCGATCTATTAATAGACTACTGTCAAATTTTGAGCAAGCTGCGCCATTTACTTTGTGTGTGACCATTGAAAGCAGACAACCTCGTGAATTTTTGAAAATGAAAATTGGAAAAAGTGTATTTCATGTGGTGATTAAGCATTAATTTTTAATAAAAAAAAACCATCACTGAAACCAAGGAAAGGCATGATAAATACTATGGGGACCCTGCACCATCAATTTCAATGGCAAAGAAGTGGTTTACTGATAGTCGATAAAATCCATGGAAGGATATAGGACGATCGGAGAATGAAAATGCGTCAGGTGGCTGAGGCTGTAGGCATCTCGACTGATCGGGTACAACACATTTTACATGAATATTTGTACTTGAAAAAGCTATCCAGACAATGGGTGCCGACTTCGTGTGTAGCCACCATGGCAAAAATTCATAAATTGAGCTACGAACTGCTACTCCATCCAGCATATTCTCCAGATTTAGCACGTTGCAATTATTTACTGCTTAGCTTCTTGCGTGCTTAGCCTCTTAAGACCTGGAGATCTCCAGAACCTTTCGAACCAAGCAAAAAGTTACACATTAGACGTACTTGCGCTGCAAGAGCTCAGATGGTCTGGGAGTGGGATCCATGACACCATCAATGGTTACACTCTTCATTACAGCGGCCATCAGAACGGAGGAGAATTTGGAGTTGGCTTCCTCATCCATCGGCGCGTGAAGCATCATATCATCGATTTCCACCCCATCAACATGCGGATATGCACGGTCAGACTTCGCACTAAGAAATTTAACATCACGATCGTTAATGTACATGCACCCACCGAAAATAAATCTGATGACATCAAAGATCTATTCTTTGCCGAGCTGGAGGAAGTCATCAATAACATACCGCACCACGACATTAAAATCATCGTGGGCAACTTTAATGCAAAAATCGGCAGGAGTGCAGAAAATACATCGCACATCGGTTCTAACAGCCTGCACCTAACTAGTAACATCAACGACCAACGCGTCACCGACCTGGTAATAATGTACAAGTTAGTTGTATCAAGTACGTTTTTTTCCCAAATGAGAGAATCCACAAAGTAACGTGGAGATCGAATGATGGAAGAACGGAAAACCAAATCGATCGTCATGGTGTCTAAGAGACACTCTACCAGCATATCTGACGTCAGATCTTACAGATGGAATCGATGGAATGTCGATGCTCTAAAAGACCAAGATTATCACCGCGGCGCAAAACACTATCGGAAGAAGACCTCCGAGATCCCGCAATGATTGAATCGATGGTCAATGCCGCCTGGTCGTCGAAAATAAACGAAGCTTCGTGAACAATGCTTGGCTCGCAATACTAGAAGCACTCAAGCAGAATATCTACGCGCTAGGAAAGCCATGATTAAATTCCTCCGACAAAAGAAACGTGAACATATGAAATTATGAATTGAAAATATCAGCTTCCAAGCGGAAATAGGAAAGTCAAGGGAATGTTTTGCTAATGCCAGGAATCTCACTAAAGACTTCCACCCAAGAAGTACAGCCATCAAAGACGGGAATGGAGAGTTGAGAACAAACGTGGCTGATGTTCTCTCAGCATGGCAAACCTACTTTCAAAATCTGCTAAATAGGAATGACGAAGTGACCCTCATTAGAGCAATAGCTCCTCCAGGTGAAGAGGTTCTTGTCGAATATCCCACAGTAGAGGAAGTAGACGCAGCTATTAGTAGATTGAAAAATGGAAAGGCACCCAGTCTCGATGGAATCCCCGCAGAATTAATTAAACTCGGAGGCGCTACTCTTGCAACAAATCTATACGATCTCATCGTCTCTATTTGGGGCCAAGAAGAGCTGCCGGAGAATTGGAAAACTGCGCTCATATGTCCGTTGCACAAAAAAGGCGACCGTCTTAAATTTGAAAACTATCGTGCAGACTCATCCCTTTCGCCGTAAAACATCATTGGCGACTATCAATGTGGCTTTCGTACCAACCTATCGACCGCTGACCAGTGTTTTACCATGAGGATGATCTTGGAAAAATTTTAGGAGTACAATATAACCATTAATCAACTATATATAGACTTCCGGCAGGCATATGACAGTATAAACCGCGACAACCTTTGAGCCGCGCTCATGTGCCTAGGTATTCCAGAGAAACTTGTTTCTCTGTGTAAATTAACAACATCTGGATCTGTATGTAGAATTGTAATTGCAGGAACTGCATCAGACTCCTTTCAAATAACATCTGGTGTTCGACAGGGAAATGAACTCGCGCCTGTGCTGTTCAATTTGGCGCTTGAGTACGTAGTGAGGAAAAGCAACATTGCAACTTCGCGCTGTATATTCAATAAATCAGGCCAAATTCTTGGATATGCAGATGATATCGTACTTCTTGGCCGAAGACCTAGCGACATCAAGAACAGTTTCATCCTGCTCAATCGCTGCGCAAGTAGACTTGGTTTGGAAGTGAACAGTACCAAAACGAAATGTTTAACAACACCCAGGAACATATCCATGGCAAATCTCGAAATTGGCAACCATAACTTTGATAGCGTCGAAAACTTTAAATACCTCGGGTCACTTATAACCTCCTTGAATGATATGCAGGCAGAAATAAAAGCCCGTATCGCTGCCGAACAACGAGTTTTCTACGCCCAATCAAAATTATTGCGATCTAAACACCTATCGCAGTCGTGCAAGCTCGCACTTTATAAATTACTCATAAGACCTGTGCTGACTTTCGGAAGCGAGAGCTGGACCATGACCTCTAACGACTGTAGATTATTATCTACCTTCGCAAGGAAGGTCATCATCTCTTCAGTTTTTGGTCCTATTAAAGTTACGAACAATGAATATCGGATTCGCATGAACCACGAAATAAAGCAACTTCTCGGAGGTAGCGATATTATCGGCTTCATCAGATCTAATCGAGTTAGATGGCTCGGCCACGTTGCATGGTCTCCACAACAACGAATGATTTACAAAGTGTTCCATCAACACCCAGCCGGAGTGCGTCGTAGAGAAAGACCCCGACTGCGCTGGCGTGACGACGTCGAACAAGACCTACTCGCATTAGGATGTCGAAATTGGAGGACGAGAGCGATGGACCGCGACGAATGGAGGACCATAGTGCGGGCGGGAAAAGCCCTTCATGGGATGTAAATGCTAGAGAGAGAAAGAGTGAAAATTATTTACTGTTTTCAAGCCTGAAGAAATGACTAACGAAGAGGCCATCACTGAAACAAACCCCTATTTTGAGGGCCTTGAGAAAACCTATTATTTGGTAGGAATAAAAAAATTGGAAAATCGCTGGACTAAATGTATCGAGCTGAAGGAGACTGTGTTGAGGAATAAAACGCTTTTTTGCCTTACAAATTTCAATTTTTATCAATCGAAAAATTAACGATAAATTATTTTGTTGTAACGCCGCAATGACGATTAAATTTGGGTTTATTTACTATCTCTAGGTGGTAAATCACGTAATAATTAATGTTGTCAAGATAAGTGGTCATTAATTTATTATAATATGCAACGGTTAGTTCAGAAATAATGAAAATTAAATATTTCATAATAAATTTTGCACATATACAAACAATATACAGTGTGGCTGAGACCAAGTGTTACCAAATGAAAACGCTGTAATTTTTTTAATTTTGATTATTTTTTATTGAAATTTCGTGGAATATGTTGAAAACATATTACATTTTATGAAAAACATGTTACTGCTCGAATGACCTCCTTTGGCTCTGATTATTTGATTCAGTCACAACACGAGCATTGAAGGCCTTGGCCGAACACAGTCTTAGAAAAATAATGTCACGTGGAAAATATTTATCGGACGAAGAAAAAGGCAAAATTCTGGCCCTTTCCGAAGAAGGTTTTTCGTTAAGACGAATCGGGCCAAAATTAAACCGCAGCCATGTTACCGTTGGCAATTTTTTAAGAGATTCGGTTAATTACGGGACAAAAAAAGCGGAGGGCTAAAAAAAAGATAAGTTTACGCGAAACTCGTGGGTTGATTAAAGCCGCGAGTAATACTTTCAAAAGCCTTAAGTGCATGAAAAGCGACCTTAAATTAAATGTGTGTGTGCACAATCTGTCGGTGTTTGAAAGTTGCTGGACATCTGAAACACAGTAAACCGATATCAGCGCCTAAGTTGTTGCCACGGCACAAAACCGCCCGCCTTGAATTTGTTAGGGCAACATGAGTCGCGAATGGTCAAAAGTAATTAAAAAACTAATTGTTTCGTTGTTATGAAAACTATAACTACAGGTGATTTTTTCGGATGAAAAAAAATTAATCTTGATGGTCCGGACGACATTCAGTACTATTGGAGAGATATGAGAAAAGAACCAAAATACTTTTCTAAACGAAATTTTTGGTGGTGGTAGTTTAATGGTATAGGGTGCTTTCTGCGGGAACTCTTACCTTAGCATTTCCATCCACCAAAATGAACAGCGTAGAGTACATTGGCGTGTTAGAAAATCATCTATTACCTTTCTTATACATAAACCAAGATGAAATCTGGATTTTCCAACAAGACAATGCTCCAGTACATACGAGTCTGCGTACAAAATCATGGTTTGAAACACACTACATACCAGTATTAGATTGGCCCGCTTGTCCGCCAGGCCAAAATCCGATCGAAAATCTTTGGGGAATATTGGTTAGAAAAATTTACGAAGGTAACCGGCAATTTGACACTGTAGAAGAATTAAAAGTAGCTATTCAACATGCCTGGGAGGAAATATCACCCGAAATTATCCATTCGTTGGTTAGAAGTATGCCGAATAGAATTTTAGCTATAGCGGAAGACAAAGGTGGACCAACGAAATATTAACATTTTTGTTTTTATTTATTTTTATTAATTTTTTATTGAGTTAAAGTTATTGAATTAAAAGTGGTTATATAGTTATGCAACAAGCCAAATTCAAATATTTATTATTTTTGTTTAAAACGATTGAATATTGTAACGGTTTTTTTTGTATTTTATATATTTCATCCTTACGCAACTTTTTGCGAGTGGTTATATAGTTATGCGACACACTGTATTAAGAGAAGTCTGATTTTTGATGTTTCACTGAAAAGAATTTCAGAAAATGTGCAACATTTTTCTTCAGAATATTTTTTTGTAATAAATTCAGTGCTGAATCGCATAAAAACTTTTGAAATTTTTTAATATTTAGCAATTCTAACTAAATAAATTAATGGCGCAGATCATAATTTAAATTTGTATTTAAAATGAATTAGTAACCCAAATTTAGAATTTTGATTGGTTTTAGTAAAATTTAAATATGTATCCTAAAGAGTGCTTCATACATTTATTTTAAATTCATTTGTGATCTATTTGCTGTTTTTTTCTTTTCTATATTTATTCCAATTTCTTATTATTTATATTATCCTTATATAAAGAAAATGAAAATTTCATTTGGCATTTTCTACACTTGTGACGAATAAATTGGCATGAGATATAGCGTTAAGACGTTATAAGAAGTAGAAAAAAAAAATTAAATACATATTCCCAAGTATTTTGATTTTTGTGTCTTTAGTACCTTCTCTTCAATTTTGAGTTTTCATCATTTTTTTTCGTATAAAAAAAACTTTATTTTTTCTTCGGTGCTTTTCAATCTGACACAATAACGGAAATCTTAATAATTTTTTTCTTCCTTCGTCTTTCGCTCCTTTCTCTTATTTTTAATACTATTTCTATTTACCGTATGAAAAATGTGAAAATTTTATTATATAAATTTTCAATTTCTTTCTGTTAGAAATATATATATATATATATACATATATATATATATATATATATATATATATATATATATATATATATATATATATATATATATATATATATATATATATATATATATATATATATATATATATATATATATATATATATATATATATATATATATATATATATATATATATATATATATATATATATATATATATATATATATATATATATATATATATATATATATATATATATATATATATATATATATATATATATATATATATATATATATATATATATATATATATATATATATATATATATATATATATATATATATATATATATATATATATATATATATATATATATATATATATATATATATATATATATATATATATATATATATATATATATATATATATATATATATATATATATATATATATATATATATATATATATATATATATATATATATATATATATATATATATATATATATATATATATATATATATATATATATATATATATATATATATATATATATATATATATATATATATATATATATATATATATATATATATATATATATATATATATATATATATATATATATATATATATATATATATATATATATATATATATATATATATATATATATATATATATATATATATTGTATATATATATATATATATATATATATATATCTTTATACCGTATTTGCAAAAAAAATGTACATATGTATGTGAGAATACACGAGAAATACACATCATCTCGTTGTCATTATATTGCTTTACGCAAAAAATACACCAGTTTTTCTTGGTTTTGGCTTTCTTCTTCTTAAGAAAAATTTCTTAAAATTTGTTACATCCAAATAAACGTATTCGTGTACACCTACATATTCCATATATAGACACATTCTATCTATTTTTTAGAAAAATAAAATAACGGAAAATTGAAAAAATAAATTGAATTATGAAAATGTTGGAGATTCAGTTTACCTGAATTTTCCTGGGTGAAATTTAAAATTATACATATATCAGTAGAAACTTATATTAGATCAAAATGGCGTACTGTACTACAATATAGTAGAGTTCCAAATTTTGGTACCAAATTCGATACAAGTAAGGTAAGTTGGCTCGAAATTATTGTCTTTTTCGGAGCACGATAGGAAAAATTTTGTTTTGATTCGTTGTGTTATTCTATTGTTGCTTATTTATGAATATCACAAATTATGCCGAACTCATGAAGAATCTGGTTCAAAATAATGTTCATGCACGTTCTTTTGATATGTTCACCATTACTATCACATATTTTTTTTTAAATAAAAAATTAACCCCTAGTGGCAGGCGCCTTAACTAAAAATTTAATTTAATTTACGGAAATCAAATTATGTTCTAATTAATTATAATTTTAATTTATACAATGCAATGCAATGGTTGTTGTAAATTAAAAATTTTTAAAGGTCGGTATTCAGCTCGCGATAAGATATATTTTCCATACAAATTTGACGTAAAATTTAGCTAGCGGAATAACAAAACAATATTTAGCTCATGATTTCGTGAAAAGTTTGTAGTTATCTCATTCACATATAGACTGCGCTAGTGTCAACTCTACAAATGTTTTCGCAGCAATTTTTCTGCCGAGAACAATAAAATTTAGAAAAATTTTTACAGCAAAACGTGAAAATTTATTTTTTTTTAAATGTATGAACAAAATAATTTTCTAGACTATGAAAATAGTTTCGAGGACAAATAAAACAAACGTCAAAAGTTATCTCTACATAAACTTTTTAGCTTACTAATTTAACTGTGATTTAGTGGAGACTTGTGGAGACCGCATTAAAATTTATCTTAGTGCGAGCTGGATACTTAGCTTAATTATGTATTTCAGTCCTATCACTCCCTATGGATTAAAGTAGATAGGTTGTTTACTATAATTTTCTAATTTGTAAAATTTATTAAGACCAAATGCAAATAACTCAACAAATTGAGACAAAATTGCCTATCGTATAGATGTATGTATGTCAAAATGAACTATCAATAAAACCCGATAGAAAAATAAAAACTTATTAGTGAATATTAGTTGCAAAAAAAAAACATTTTTAATAAAAATGAAGACGAGGAGAAAATATTGAATGTAACTCGCGAGTAAATATCGATTGTTGCTTTGTTTCAGTTACTATCATGGGCTTTCGGCTTTATTTTTTCGGCCGAGCAATAATCTCCTTATTTACTACCTTGATACATAATCTAGAATTCCGCATAATAAATAATGTATTGTTAGAACACAGAATTAAACACAGAAATTTTTGTATTAATCCGATCTTAAAACTTTCTGTCAGAAACTTTGCTAAACTACCTGTTGTCCGCACATATGCAATTTGGTTAGAAATAACTGTTCTTGGACGACAGCACCAGTTTGATAAATTGCTTTACGTGCATGTGAATTACACATAAACGTATAAAGGAAATTCCTATAAAATCGTTACAATTTGACTACATATTATATTTATTTATTACAACTGATTTACAAATCATCTAGTAATTTATTTTTCATAACTTATATTCTTATTTGGAGAGTTGTAGCCCTTTGGCTAGTCTCCTTTACAGTTTCATTATATTTGTAGTCGATTGAGACTGGATCTAGTATGTATATCAAGTGGGTTTTTCTTTGCAGCCGACTTATTGGGTTTGACTCATCCAACATACAACGTATCTCAGTATTTAGGTCGATTTATATTATCCGTTCCTTTCAGTTCCTGCACGTAACGTGTCAGACAAAAAAACAAGATTGTTACATGTATTTTCTATAGGAGTATTTGTATTATCCGTTCAATTCAGTTCCTACACATACGGACCGGATAATATAAAAGAACGGATAAAAGAAAAGAACGGATAATATAAATACGAATAATATAACGAAACAAACGGATAATATAACGGATAATATAAATCGACCTTTGTGGTGGTAGACTATTACGTTGGATGTGTTTTTTCGCGTGTTTCCTCACTTTCTTTACTTACGAAATACATCTTCAGATTTCTATGGAGGTTGCCATTTCTTATGTACCCCGGTGCATTAACTATTCCACGTAGGACTTTGCTTTGTAATGACTGTATGACATTGACATTGGCTTTGTTTGTACAGCTCCAGAGCTGAAAACCGGAAGTCCACAGAGACGTTTATATGTAACAGTGTTCTTTAAGGGTAAGTTATGCAGATTCGATAAGCATTTGTGCGAACCATTGTCTCCTAGAGTTTTTTGATATTCAATAGGTATTATGGAAAATTCGTGCTTAGTTTTTTTCCTTTTCTCGAAATTTTCTTTATTTTGTGTATTTTGTTATAAGTTCTCAAACTTGGAGAAGTTGTGCAAGCTCGATTGGAATTATACAACAATAGACTCAGTTTTTTTCGCAATAATTAAGTTACATCTATAATCTCGTGTTTAGTTTTTAAATATTTTAATTTTGTATTATAGAAAAAATTTAAAGATTACCCATAATTTCCAAAAAATT
The DNA here is from genome assembly GCA_932526605.1 of Nephrotoma flavescens. NCBI lineage: Eukaryota > Metazoa > Arthropoda > Insecta > Diptera > Tipulidae > Nephrotoma > Nephrotoma flavescens. Next base: position 111,149,200 of record OW052222.1, read on the forward strand.
TATGAAAATTTCCGGGCCAGCGAGGGATTGTGAGTATGCAAATACGAAGTTTTTCTATTTGGTAAGTTCGAATAATAAAGAATAAATTTATAAATTGACACATTGAAATTTAATTTTTAGGTTAGGTTTAACGACAAATTTAAGTTTCGTGTCTAGAATCATGCCTAGATATGTTGCCATGTTTGCATAGGGAACTTGCCGAGAAATCAGTTCTATAGTGGTATCCAGTTGACTTTTCTGTTGGCGAACTTTACGTGAACAGACTTTGCTTCATTGTTTTATTCGCCATATTATCTTCGTCGAGGTACTGACAATATTATTATAGCTCCTCGCAATTTGCTTGTGGACTCTTCTATGCTATCAGTGACTGCTAAGATACCCGTATTGCCCGCAAAAGTTGATATAGTAGTTCCCTCTGTATGTTATGTATAACACTAGCAGACCCGACAAACTTCGTCCTCCCCTGTTATTAGCGGGTTCAGCAAACGTTTTCTCGATATTCGAATTTTCGATTAACTATATACTAAGTGACATTTGACATTGGGTTCGACATTTCAATGTTTTCGTGTCGTCATTGTGTGATTTGTTGTTGCCAAAACAAAATCAAAAAAAAAGTTAGATTAGGCAATGGCGTACCGAAATGAATGAGTGGCATATATTTGAAATGAGAATGCAAATATCCTCAACACCCTGTTATATAGTTCCGGCGAAAAATCGATATTGGAATCCTGATCTGTGATCCGAGTGCGATGCAGAGTACCATCGTTCAATGAATCTTTATATTTGTAGAGAAAAGAAGCTTGCGACGGAAAAGTTGTAATACAATATGACGAATAATTAGTGAATTTGATGAGGAGAGAAACTCAGTACTACATCAGCAAGTGTTAGAACCCAAAGGTTGTCATATTCCAGCAAATGCAATTCGCGCCACACATCGTGGTAAGTGTCGTACAAAGTACCATGGACTGTTCGGAAGTATTGGAAGAAAATCGGTCCAGGAACATTAAGCAATACCAGTAACAACGCTCTCGTGGGTGGAGCTTACATTTTTGACTGTTTGTTTCACGTGAAAAATCACGGCACATTAGTATACGTTAATGTGTTTGCGAATTCGAAAATACCTGGTCGGTTGCATAGTTCAAAAAACTCAGTTGTTTGTGCACACAGGGTGCCACATTTTGAGGTTATATGTTCTAATATGGGAAAAATCTTAAAAAAAATAAAAAGATTTCGATCAAAAATTAAAATAAAAATTCGTAGAACCCGGTCGCAGTGCCATCTGCCGGGCCAGATTGTGAATTTCATCCATCCAGGGATCTACTCAAATTTACATAAAGGTTGGTGGTGAAATTTGGGATTATATGTTTTGATATGCAAAAAAAAATCGTCAAGAAACAAAACAAAAAATTCCTAGAATCGGTCCAGCCGTTTAGGAGGAGTTTTGTCACATACACACGTACAGAAGAATTATATATTTAAGGATTGGGGGTGGTAAAATTTTGAGATTATATGTTCTGTAATGCGAAAAATCTAAAAATAATAAAAATTCGTCAAAAAACAAAAAAAAAAATGCTAGAACCCCCGATCGCAGTGCCACCTACCGGGTCTAATTGTAAATCTAAACCATCCAAGAACCCACTCAAATACACAGGAGGAGTTCAGTTACATACACACGTTCAGAAGAATTATATATATAAAGATATAAATTTCGCGCCAGAACGCTGGGACCAACCTTGTGGTACTCCTGCTGATATTTTAGTTATTTCCGAGTATTAGCCATCTTATTTAATACGAAAGTATTGTTAGTATAAACTGCTTTGGTAAGTCCCTTTGTAATTTATATTTTAATCCTTTATGCCGTACTCTGTCGAAGGCCTGTGGTACATCCAAGAAGACACTTGAACATATTTTCTTACTCTCAAGTACAACTTCAATTATGTAATTCGATGTACTTTTTCTATTGTTGAATGGTTTCCTGTAAAGTCAAATTGATGTGGAGGAATAAGATTTACTTCTTGTATTATTTGTTTAAGTGTCTTTAGGAGTAGTTTCCCGAATATTTTTGAAATTATTGGAAGTAACGAAATCGACCTATATTTTTGTCATTTAGTAGTTTGTAGGGTTTAAGTATTATGATTACTTTTGCGACTTTCCATTAATTTGGAACGTATTTAAGTTTGAATACTGCGTTTATTATTTGGAGAAGTTTACGTAGTCCTTTTTCAGAGGAGCTTTTACTATTTGTCCTGTAATTAAGCCATATCCTGAAGATTTTTTTGTACAGTAGAATTCGCCTATAACGACCATCAAGGGACCGATCAAAATTGGTCGTTATATCCGAATTTCGTTATAAACGAATTTTTTCTGTTAGTGAAGAAACAAACTCCAATACTAAACATAATGATTATTAAGCCAATAATTGATTTTTTGTAATAAATTTACGCATTTTTATTATTTCAATTCAATTCATATTATGTAAGTTAATATTTAGAACATTTTACAAAGAAACAAATAAAATAAATACATAGAAATAATGTATGTACTTTACTAAAAATATAAAAAAATAAATAAACATGTGTACAGACTACAGAGTAAGAACAACAAAAATATGTACATACAAAAATAACCCGGTCTCATCAGCGTTAAATATTTCTGAATCTTGGTATCCTTCGAGTAATTTAGGAAACACATTTTTAAGCCAATTTTCACAATCATTTTTTGAAACAGCAGCCGCTTCTTCCGAAATTTTTCCAACCACTATATTGTGTCTGACGAAAACGGTACACCCAGCTGTTGTTGAATTTGACTTATCAATTTTTTGAGCGAATTAATTAGCTTTTGGCTGTAAAATAGGCCCGGAAATTGGAATTTGATTTCGGGAATTGATAAACCAATCGAGCAATAGTTTATCAATATCGTCGTGTTCTGCTTTCCTTACTTTTTTTGTTTTTAAAGAATTCACTTCGAATTGCTCTTTTATTTTATCTCGATTTTTCTACATCGTTGATAAAGTAGAATGTGATAAATTGAATTCTTTAATTAAATCTGAATTTGATTCTCCATTTTCTAAACGCATTACCATGTTGGCCTTTTCTTCAATGGAATAAGATTTGCGTTTTTACATTTTAATTATGGAGTTCAATATCGGTTATAAAGTCACAGATAATTTATTAATTTTTTAAAACTAATTAAGAAAGATAATTTATTAATATTAAACCGCACCTCCGTTCTCGAATAAATGCACTTATTAACTGAAAATGTACAACAAAATCACAAACAATAAAAATAAAATGTGATTTCCCGAAAATAGTAAGGAAAAAACAAATATTTGGTCGCTATAACCAATTTTGTTTTCAAAAAAATAGGAAAAATTGGACGTTATATCCGAAATCGTCGTTATAGCCGGGTCGTTATAAACGAAACTTTTATATTAAAATAATGTTTTGATGCTTGGGACCAAAATTTTGCGTCGTTACAACCGAAATGTCGTTATATCCGTAGTCGCTATAAGCGAAATCTACTGTATTTAGGTTAAGATTAATTTCCTCTGAAGATTTTCAGTTCCCTAACTTCCAGAGGTATAGAGCATTTCTAGCAAGTTCGAAACTTGAGAGGTACTACTCCACGCCGCATCTTGAATACTGTTTTGAGTTATTCTAGTTTTTCTTCTAGCTGTATCGGACTTTTAATTGGAACCTGAAGATCAATATTATCCTCTAAGTTTCTGGAATTTTTCCCAGCACGTTTTATTAGCCAAGCACTATTTTTCTGAAAAATCGTAGCAATGATTGCCATAAAAACAGGCGAGTGATCCGACCCAATTGCTTTTTATTAGGTATAGTAGTTTTTGCCTATACCTTTGGTGATAACGAAATTTATGATATCGGGTATTTTGTTTCTATCAGTAGGCCAATAAGATATTATGAAACTTAATCCAAGTGATTTAAATAATTTACAATAACCTTCCTTAACTCGGTTATATCTTGGAGGGCAATTTATTGACGATACACTATATTCATTATTTTTATTTAAAGATATACTTTTACGGTGACTACTTGGGAAAATCCCTCTTCAATTTAAACATCTATAAAGTATTTGATGTTTACTTCAATAACCACCGACGACCCTCCTCTTGCCCTTCTTGCTGGATGAATGGCGTGGTACTCAATATCAAAAATTGATTTTTGTATGTATTTTGGAACAACATACACATTGGTGTATTCCATTTAAACTTGGTTTCGTCCGAAAAAGCACATTAACTATAATTCAAACTGCACAATTTTATAGGTTGATATTGAAATGCCGTACAGTTCAGCTAATTTATATGTTATCAAATTATTATACTTTTTTCAAAAAGGATTCCGATTTAAGTGAAATCGGTTAAAATCCATAAGTTTACAACCAAAAAAATATTTTTTAAAGAAGGAGCAACCACATATTTATATTCGAAAACGTCAGCACCATAACAGTAAAAGACACAATTGTGTATGTTGAACTTCAAATCAAGTGAAATTTATATCAAAACCGACATTATAACCTATGGTTATTTATATACACATTTGTGTATGGTGAACTTAATTGCAGCGAAAATAAATTTTTTTGAACTCGACAGGGTTAATGTTTTATTTGTGGTTGTTTGCTTAATTTTAATGGAGAATGAATGTCATTTCATTTAGAGAGTCTTATATTAAGAGCTTCCATGCTTATTAGTATCTTGTGGAGCACTCTATCATCTTCGACAGCGCCCTTCGAAATAGCTAGTTTTATCATTACCAATTGCGAATATAGTTTTGGTTCTCCCGTTTTAACAGCATGATATTTTGGTTTCTCTTGGTGAAAGTTTGGTTAATTTTTTCCGGTATACCTGGATTTTGTTTTCGCTTTTTATTTCTTAATCTTTGCAGCTCCTTAGCTATTTCACATCCCTGGTAGCATGTGATATGATTTGGTGTGATTTGATATGATTTGATAAGATTTAATATAGTTTGATATAATTCGATATGATTTGATATGTGACTTTCTGAACTTATGGATTTTTGCATTTATATTTACTTTTAATTCGAGGTATGGGTTCATTTCAGATAGAAACACATATCTTGTTTAATATATTGGCCTTAAGTAGATACTCGGAGCGCTCAACCAGCTAGCAAGATATCAATTTGGTAGCTGAATACCTGGCTTCTCAAGCAATTTTAAAAAGCAATATCAATTTGAAATTATTTTTTTAGAGTTTTCATTTTTATCTGCGGTTAGCCAAATAGTAGTAAACTTTGCGGCAGCCAACAAATGGGCAGCCAACAGTTGCTTTGTTTAAGGCGCAATAGTGAAACTAAACAAAAAATGTAAAAAATAGTTTAAAAATGTAGATTTGGTTGTTAATCCATATTAGCCCAAATTTATTTTCTTTGTAAAAAAGAAAACTACTCAGTAAATATTTCGAATGATGAAGTTGGAAAACCAAAAATTGTTTGTAAAATCAAAAACATATTAGCCCAAATTTATTTTCTTTGTAAAAAAGAAAACTACTTAGTAAATATTTCGAATGATGAAGTTGGAAAACCAAAAATTGTTTGTAAAATCAAAAACAAGTTAGGTAACTGGTACGAAAAATGCAAAAATATACCAACTTAACCTTCAAAGTCCTTGAAATTGTGTAACAAAATATAATTGTAAATATGTTCTGTAAAATTATTGTATTTGAATAAATCACCTGTGCACCGCTGCGATTGCAAAACCATAATGAATATTTTTTCGAAAGGATTTTTATTTAAACAGAATATTGGAGTAAAAATATTCCGTTATAATTTCTCCAATTCTCTTTTTAAAAGATTTTTTGTATTGATCTATAAATAGATCAAGCAAATTGTTTGATCGACTACCTAGCCCAAAACGTATCTTAATATATTGAATGTTTTGATGATCTGGATCCATCTAGAAAGGCCTTCGTCCATAAAGAGTGTTCTTATTTGGCTAAAAAGAAAATTTGCGTGAAACAACTAAATAATAGTAATGTACTGATTACCCTAATTTGGACGTCATTGCTTTATGATAAGCCCTCCTCCCCCGAGTTTGTCGTGACTATAACAATCGACTCTACGATAATGCCAATCTAAAATTGGAAAACTCAGATTTAATTTAAATTGTATAGTCCAAATACGGCCTTCATGACCTCCAGTCATGATCCACGATAGGAATGATTAATATATTTTTTTAATAATTCAATGCATTGACAAATTCTAAAAACGTTTACTTTCTTTTTTCAGAGAGAGATCGTCAGTTTAATATTTCCCAACGAAACAGCTACCTAATTGTAAAAACAGTAATTTTAATCCATTGCTTCCATAAATACCCAAGGACGAAATTTCTAAATTACCTCTCCTCACTGCAATTACCCTAACTGAAGAAATCATTTTTGGACTAAGGCAAACTATTTAGGAAACATTTACAATTATAAGTAACACCCTTTTTAAACGCCATTTTAGTTTCGAGCGCTTTTCTGCTATATACTAACTGACATACACACTAAAATTGTAAATTTTCCACTTAACAAAAAATTAATTAAAAAAGGACATTTGCCATAAATCAACAACATCAATTACATTTTACCGAAATAAAAAAAATAAAAATTTAAAAACCAGTTTAATTTAAAATAAAATAATAAAAAAAAAATCGATCAACATTTTCCCAGAGGATAAAAACATGGCAGATGTATAATATTATAATGTATAGTATTTTTATTTGATTAGAAATTAGAATCCATTTTATATTTATTTTTATATTAAATTTTTATTACCTGTGATTGATTTAAATATTTTTTTTTTTTGCAATTTTGAGATTTCAGCTGTCTTTGGATTTATTTATAAATAAAATTGAAAAACAATTGCGACTTCGATCAATTTATCGATCGTAATACGCATACAACTAAACCTACTGAGTACAATGACATTTTGAACAAGATGGAGGAATCGGAAAAAGGATATTATCTTAATTTTTTTTTTGACGAAATAACATTCGTTACGGTACATTGCGTGTATATTATTAGGTTAGCTTGTGCTTGGCGTTATACATACTATTATTACTACCACTAACAACTATTGTTGTACTCGTAAAAATTATACATATTTTTTTATACATTTGTAATGCACATCTGTCGGGTCTATGTTATTATTATTATTATAAGCAGCATGGATATACTGTGACATATATACACATACACAGATAAAACCTAGTCACTATCCAAACAAAAAATATTTTATTTTCACGTAATTTCATTAAATTTTGTAATTTAATTTTCAATTGCGTTAAATAATTTTATAAAATTTGTATTTCTATTTTTTCATCGTTTTAGGATAAAAGAAAAATGGCGCTTCAACGCATTTAATATACAAATTATTATAAGGAGCAATATGAACTAGTTCATAAAGAAAATAAAAACACTCAAAATCTTAGGATTTAATATTCAAATATCCTCGAATTATTTGCGCTTATTAATTAATTATTTAAAGTATCATTTAAAGTTCTGGCACCCAACGTGGGGCAAACCGCGATCTTATCGAATAAGTGATCAAATAAATACATGCGATCGATAAAAAAAAACTAATATTGATTTTTCATTTCTAAAACACATCCACCCACTCACTCAATATTTCTTATCAAAAAAAAAATTATAAAATAAAGAAGACTAACAAAAAAAACCGTTATTAAAGTGTTTTATCATTATGATCAGTATTTATTGTTAATTTATTTTATTCTTGTTTGTGTATACGATCAAGTAACAGATGCGCAATATTTAAAAATGTTCTGCTGCCTTAACTACCTGGTGTGGTGATATATAACCTAAAAAAAAAATTATAATAATTTGTGTATATGATGTAACATTATCAATGTATCCGCATATGTTGATACAATGTGTATACTCGTAACTCATGTACATGTAATTTAATCCACAAAAATTCCAACTAATTGCACCTTAGATGTGCAAAATTTGGATCAAATTTACTTTATATCCGTATTTTGTGTAATAGGCTATGTTAACACCTATTTCCCCTCTCATTGCTACACATTCAACGTAAACTCGTACATCCGATAAAAGGAAGTTGTAGTCTTAGAGGTTGTCTTGTATATTTCATTTTATTAATGTTTTTTGTTGTCAACTCAATTTATAATGACAAATTTTTTTTTCTGATACGAAATTGAACCTAAAAATGATTCATCAACATTTTAGAGATCATAATAATAATAATAATAAAATTATCTTAATCTTCAGACAGAGTGTTAAAAAGAAATTGAAAGAGAAAACAAAAAGAAAATTAGTTTTTCTCATGAGAAACCGCGCCGTTTTTGTTTATTTTAGAATTAAAGCCACATTTTATACTAAACTACGAGTTATATATACATACATTCATGCATACAAACATACATACTTGTGTATGACATGCATATATAAATATGTATCTATATACAACTTTATTGCTTTGTTGTGTTTTTTATTTTTATTTAAACTAAAAACGGACGCAAACCATAAATTAAATCATATTTTAATGTTTTGCTGTGGAAATAAAATAATTCTTTCATTTTTTTTTGTTTATTATTTATAATTTAAAAATAAAATGAGAAAAAAACGAACGCATACGAATTTTGTTAAATTGAAACAATTGAATTTATAAAAGATTGAATGTAATTTTAAATTAAAAAATAAAACACTACAACAAAATTGTTTAGTATAAGAAATAAACATTAAAATGGAAACATATACCAGCTAATGTAAAATACAAGGTTTTCAAATAATTAGTTTATCGCGTATATTTCGCTCCTTCCTATATAAACGCAACGTGCCTTTTCATTATAATAAAAATCCTTGATATTAAAAATTATAAATCATTTTTATACAATTGGTTTTGTTTACGTTGTGTTGTTATCATTTGATTTTTTTTTAATTTTCCTCTGCATCCAATGGATATGGGTGGAGGAAAAACCTAATCAACCCAAAAATAAAATACCAGAAAAAAAATCCGAAAAAATTGAGCGAGATAATTTTTTTTTTAAATGTAAAACGAGAGAATGTACGATATCCTCATTAAAAGACCATTATTTATAATTCCTGATTTTTATTGATAACACACAACAGAATGGCATCACCTATATATTTATGTATATAAACCACCCTGTGTATCATTCCCTCGCTATCCTTCTCATCTGTATCACCAAGGTGAATTTAACAAGATTTATGGTAAAATGAAAATTATAATATGTATACTATATAAAATATATATATATATATATATATATATATATATATATATATATATATATATATATATATATATATATATATATGTATATATATACATATATATATATATATATATAACAACCCAAAAGGTCAAAATAAAAATTATATAAAAAAATGTGTTCCTACCTTTTTATCAGTTAATTTTTCACATCGGCGTTGCTTACAAATTTGATGACTTTTATCGTTTCGACATGGTGCACAATCTCCGCAATTTTCTTTTCGTTGACAGCCAATACATTCACCACATCGTTTTCGTTTCTTTTTTGTCTGCGAAACGAAATTATTTATATAAATATTTAAAGTTTGAAATAAAATTAATAATTACAATTATACAGTTGCGAACAAAACATTTGCAACTAAATGAACTTAATAATGTAAGTTGTGTAAAATCACAAAAGCGCATTTTACAAAAAAATACCAATTGAAACACGCACTTAGATACAACATTTTTTTCGACTAAAGCCATAATATTCGTCAATGTTTCGGGTAGGTACCGGTTCGGGTAGCTAAAACTTAGCAAAATGTTCCATTTTTTACTTCATTCTATTTAACCTTGTTTGGTTCAGGCTTGCATGACAATGCAAAGTGCTCAATTTTGACGGACACCTGAGTTGGTAAACCCTGTTTAGTCTAAGAAAACACAAACAAAACCCTACTATTTAGTTCAAGCTATGCATTAAGCTTAAAATTAATCCAATTTTCATCACATATGTCTAAAGTTGAAACTGCAACTGAAGGCGAGCGGTATCTGGCAATAAGGCGTAAATATTAATTATAAAGACGGCATGAATAAAGAAACGTAAAGAACCCTTTGAAGAGAAACGCGAAACTCAACGAAAACAGAAGGTAACTGTGACTGCCGAACAGGCACAAAGAAAATCAGCGTACAGCTGACATGAAAAAAACATTTCCAATAAGGCTAACAAAACAGATGGCCTTCCACTTCAGCTCTTCTTCTTGACTGGCGCTAAGGTAATGTTACGATACAATGTTGTCACAAGTCATGGGCTCGTAAATGGTGAAATGGGAACCATTTCAGAAATATATGGGCATGTTGGGCAGTTTCAAGTTCGGATGTTTTTACAATTTAAATTCATGTTGCAACAAATCAAATTAATATAATTGCTTTATAAGATTTAAATTGTAATTCAAGAGAGATTGCTATGAATACCTAACAAATAATAAGAACCTTGCAGTTTTCTCTAATGATAATTTATTTGACACATTGCAGGCTAACAATATCCCTTTTTCAACCAAAAAAAAAATGGCTCAATTGAAGTCCAAACCACACAATTGTGTGAGTAAAAAATCATAGTATGTAATGGCGTTTTTGATAAAAAATTTCACTTGTTTTTTAGTACAACCAACACAATTGTGTGTATATAGTTATAGTGTTATTTTTCGGGTGAAATAAGTTTGAAAGGAAAACACAAATGTGTAAGTTGGTTCAAAACAATAAAAAAATTAATTTTTGACATGGTACTTTTGCCCTACTCGCACAATTGTGTTATTAAAACACAAAGGGATATACATATACATTATCAAGTGTCCAAAAAGTCTCGGAATGGTGAAACATCTCAAAGAGATTGAGTTTCAGGTAACATAACATATTCAAAAGTTATGACCCTTAGTTTTTATTAAGGCATCGTTATTTGGATGAATGCCTTTTCATACGATAAAAAGACTTTGAATTTCGTTGAATACTTCTATTTGTTATGAGCTTTTAAAGTTGTCCTACTACTGATGTTTCCAGTTTCCATGTTCTTTATGATGTGTGTATGTGCGAGTTCGAACTTCAGCGGATATTAAAGAACCACCGATCGTAGTTTCCGTAGTATCCAACTTTAAATAGGTCATTTTCACCTAATCTCAATATCTTTCTGATATTTGACCGCACCGTAGCTTTTTAGTTACTCGGTTTGTATCTGCAATTTACACATTTATATTGTAAAATTCAAATTAAATTTATAAAAATCGGATTCTAAACTAAATTTTAGGTGATTTTCTAGAACAAGGCCTTGTCCAACCAAACTTCGCAATCTCTTCAAGAATTTCAGCAAAATCAGGACTAAGCGTAATATTTACTTCAATTTTGATTTGTGAGAGAATAGTCTGCTAACAATGTGTATCTGAAAGTATAGTTTAACCAAATTATTAAACTCGTATTGTTCAACGGAAAAGCTGAATACCATTGCATTTTTAACGAACTGAAGTTTACGCTACGTTAATGAAGAACCTCAGACCTATCTATTTATTTGAATAAATAAATAATTTTAGGCGAAATGTAAAATAATATTGGCATAATGTCACAATAATAGCTAGCAATAAATTAATCGACAACGTATACATTTCGTCGAAGTACTGTTTGTATTTTTTAATTATGAATAAATTCCTATCCCAATTAAAAAACAAGCACCATTTTTTGGTAAGTTAACATGTCTAATTTGCCACAATGTCAACCCAATGCCAATTCAAGCACATAAATCTTATTAGAATTTCGAACGGGCTGACATCTGCAAAGCCGACATGTTTGTCTACCAAAAAATATTGTTTTTTTTTTAAATTATGATGATTATTAATGTATTTGTCTACAATTAATGAATAATAATCGCTTTAAGCAACCAAAATTAAATACATAAACTGATTCAAAAAACACTATCAAAATTATAAAATTCCATAATCGTCGTAAACCCCTAGCAACGTGAGAGTTAGTCAATTTTTTCTTCAATTGTCTTTTTTGAAAAAATGTAATCTAGTTGGCTACATGTAATCAATAAACATAAATTTAAGCCACAATCATAAAAAAGATACAATTCCCAACTCCATAGCAAGCTTTGATTTTTAAATTAATAATTTATTCGTTGTACGCTTTTTATTCCTGATTAAAACAATTAAATGAGGTGCGAGATTTATCTTAAGGCCAGATTCACTTGGGACCAGTGATGGAAAAAGGATTTTTGAATTGTACTGAAAATTGAAATGAAATTGTACTAAATCGAGTTAAATTGTATTTAATTTTTTTTAATGTTTTTTTATATGAAATACCCAGAATAGTTTTTAATTCAAAATTTATTCTGAAAATTGCCTTATTCAAAATGTAGAATACATAAAATACATTTGAAAATTTATTTTATGTGATTTATAAAATAAATAAAAATATAAAAATTATACAAAATAAATTTTTCAACCCACAAACCAGATCTAATTCAGCAAACAACGTTACGTAACAATTTACTATACAAGCAAAATAGTTAAATTTTGATAAAATGAAGCAAAAAATTAAGAAATCCAAATTTTTCAGATTGTACTGAATTCCGCTCTAAAGTACTTTTATACTTTTACAAATTAATTGTATCGAAAAAAGTATAATTGTACCGACTTTTCCATCACTGCTTGGGACGCATCAACGAAGAGTTGGAACAGGAAACTATACGGAAATCATCAACTGAGAGACTGAGCCTTTCGAGATAACTATGAACCGCACCCTCGCTATGAATGAAATATGAAGCTGAGAAACGATGAGAAACGAAAGAAATGGAAATTGAACATTAATTAAACGAAATCTACTATACAACTGTAAGGATTTTTAGGACGTTTCATGATTAATCAAATAGAACCAGCTTCTTTCTAAAGGGCCGATTAGACATAATTCTAATATTTTTGATATGAATAAACGGAAAGCTCCACTAACTATATATAAAAATAGCCAGAGTAGGTATAGTGGATTTTCCATTGTTTTCAATTTTTACAAGAGTTTCTTTAATGAACGGGAGATGTTATAATTAGAGTTTGAAAATTCGCGAAATTTTTCAACCTTCTTGAAAGTAATGCTAGAGATATATGTACTCGACGTTACTCAGACGTTGTTTTATGTCAAAAAAATTTTACTTTTACACGCAAGATAAAGTCAATAATTTCGAATCGCGTTTTTGACATTTTGACATACATTTTGACGTAAGCTGATTTTAGTAGTGTTTCTATTATCGATAAATCATAAAACTCTATTTCTATTTCTATTATCGATAAATCATTATAACCCTTGAGGATTTATCAAATAAAATAGTGTTTTTTTGCACTAGAGATATTAATTTTTCCTCAAAACTCATTTTTAATTTGAATTTGGGTAACCGAATGTATTTTTTACAAGAAAAAATTGCATGAATAGAAAAAAATTGTAGTAGAATGTTTATTAAAAAATTACCGTAAGATGTCACTTTTTATTGTACAACAACAAAAAGTTAAAGATGAATCAATTTTTTTTGTTACTTCTGAGTCGCCTCGAGTATAATCGCTTTGGTACAAACTCATATATCTCAACTTTTTATTTTTTGTTAGTCACGTCGGTCGCGTCGAGTATATCTCAGGGGTAAAATTCAACAAAAAATATTTATTATTTACTAAGTGAGGGGGTTCAAGGATTATTACTTTCAACACAACTGATAATTGTTTATTTACGTTTATTTTTATTTATTTTTTATTTAATATAAAATTTGGAAATTGTAACTCTTAGGCCCTTTCCCAAACACCGAATTATTACAGACTGATTGACTTATTTGACGCCATCTTAAATAAGTCGGTCAAGTCATTCCAATTCATTGTACCAACTTATTTGTGACGTAATAACAAAAAAACAAAACGCAATTTCTACTATCTATACAGCCATGCTACACTATAATTTGGTTTTCTGGATTCAAACTATTGCGCAATAGATTTTAATTTTTAATTTTAAACCCTTATTTTAAATTAAATCATTAAATTTTTTTGTCTTGTTTTATTCTTTTCTCTCGAAATTTCTTTCTACATCTCAAGAATGTCCGTAAATTTTTTTATTTTCATTTCAATTTTTCATTTCGGATTCACGGTCAAAATTTTTACGTCGCAGCTGCGTAATAAAATTTTTGTCCGTGAATCCGAAATTTGAAAAATTGAAATGAAAATAAAAAAATTTAAGGACATTTTTGAGATGTAGATTTTTGTTTAAATTTTATTTTCGAGAGAAAAGAATAAAACAAGACAAAAAAATTTAATGATTTAATTTAAAATAAGGGTTTAAAATTAAAAATTAAAATCTATTGCGCAATAGTTTGAATCCAGAAACCAAAATTGTGTGTAGCATAGCTGATATGGAAGAAAGATTTCTCTTGACATATTGGTCGTTGTCACTAGATTTGAAAAAATGCATGTATTACACCATAGAGCAAAATACACATAAGAAGACTCATGTAGACATTCCGAGGTTAATTTATTTTACTATTGGTAATTTATACAGATTAACAAGAACTATAACATAACTATGGCGATATGTTTATAAGATACGTATGTTTCGATTAAATATAGATAAAAATTAAATTTGTGTATATAAATATATCAAAACTATAAAATAAGATTAACCTCGGAGAAATTGGCTTATAAAATTTGCACTACTTGATTTCTCTTATATATTTATTCCTCGATGGTTACATTTAGTCAAGACACATTTTTGGAGACATTTCTGTGTAGACATATTTATTCAAATAAGTCTCCTTGCACCTGTGACTTATTTGAATAAATCGGTGTCCACAAATAAGTCTGTGTTTGGGAAACACGTTCTGAAATTTTTAAATATTTTATTCCAAATATTTTAACCGCAACTGTAGAGTATAAATAATATATACTTAAAAATTATACTTACTTGTTTTTCACCAGTCTCAATATTACAATCACTCATATCCATTGAACTCATCGGAGTTTTAAAACTAGCTGTACTAGATACGGCTGCCACTTGGCCCGAATCAATATCCATTGCACTCACTTCCGATTCAGCGCTCGATTCTAACGAGCTTGCCCTCATTTTCCGTCTCTCTTTTTTACGTGTTTCATTTCGCATTGAAGTTGGTATATTTGTATTATTGGTATTATTATTTTCACGTTTAATTAGTTTTGTTTCAAAATCACTCGTGTCTATGAGGGGACTTTGAAAATTTGAATGGTGCAATCCATTTTTAAGATCATATTCTACAGGTTCACTTTTTATAACGGTAACTAAGGTATTTTGATGGGATTGAAATTGTGTCGATGTAATTGGCTGGTACAGTTGTATATGGCGTTCCTCTAAATACTGTTGGTTTATTGTTGGAATGTCACGTGCCTGTATTGGCGCTGGGACCAGTGGATACGTTCGTGTATTAACTGCTGTTAACGTATGAAAACTGGGCGACGATAATGTTGTAAGGGTTGCTGTTTGTAACGGATTTATTGGAGTTAGCTGGGTAAGTGATCCGTTCCCGGATGGGGAGGCGGAAGATGGTGATACGGGTACTGGGACAGGTGTAACCTGTGGTAAACTTGGTTCGGTCAACGGATCCGGATACGTATGAAATTGACTTTGGAATGATGGTAATTTCGGATATGGTTCAAAACCACCTTTATCCTTCGAATCCATTTCCCAAGGCCTCGTATAATTATTACCTTGGCTAAGCGTTAAATTATTTTGTGACATTTGATTTTGCTGTTGCAGCGATATAACATCGTTTCGTTGATGTGTGGTTTGCGGATGTATTTGCAAATCCGTGTTATTATTTCGTTCGTAATAATCCCACGATTGTTCTAAATCGCTTGAATACTGCGTCGTATACGATGACGGTAGGCTATGATCATTGTGATCTTCGCTTTGCGCCGATGTTGTACTCATCATCGACGCCATTTCGTGTTTAGCAATATCTTTTGTTGTAATAGTTAAATATTTGGTATATTGTTCATCTGTATAATTTTAAGTTCAGCATTTTGCTTTGCTTAGTGTTGTCTCCACATTCATTCAAAGGCTCGCGCGTGCATCCACAATAAATTATTATAAATATATCTTTTATGTTTAAGAGGTAGAGTTCTATTTTTTTGTTTAATATAAATTTATTATTAATTGAACACGTTTCTTGATTATAATTTTTAATTTTAACTTTTTTTGGTATACAAATGTTATAAATAATTAAAAATCGAAAAATATATTATATATTATTTGGTTTTTTTTTATATTTATTTGTTATGTTTTTAAAAAAATTTGAAGGTAACTCAATTTATTTTTATATAAAAATATATAAATTTATTCTTTTGAATCTTGGGCACAATAAATTATTTTATTTTGTTTTGTTACTGATTAGAGAACACTTTGTAATTTTGTACTTTTCTTATTTATTTATTACTTCTTATTATTATAAATATATATTTTTTAAAAATATTACTTTTTATTTTTTTTAATGGACACTTTGGTTTAATTTATATCTTTTTTTTAATGAAAATTAATACTGTGTTTTATTATGTTTTGGAATGGCAAAAAATTATAGTTTTTCTGTTTTAGTTATTGTCGAGATATATATTTTAGTTTTAATTTTTAAATTTATTTCAGACTTGTAAATTTTGTACTTTTTAATTAAAATTTTTTTGTGATTTTTAATATTTTTGGTTTTTACTTATTTGTTTTGTTATTGGTTATTAAATAAATATTAAATTAGATAATAAATAAATTAAATAAATAAAATAGTTTTCTTTGAAGAATTTTTAAAATAGAAAAAAAATTAAATTTTTTTTTGTATATTATATATATATATTATTATTTATATATATTAAATTAAATAATTGTAAATTAAATATTAATAATTAACAAAACTAAACAAAAAATTAATTAATAAATACACTTTGGTTATGTTGCTAAACAAAAAAGTTTGTTTATCGTCATCTGCAATTAAAAAAAATCAGTAATTACTAAAACAGAATTAATTTAAATATTTAATAAATATTATTGCGTGAAATTAAATTAAAATTTTAGTTCCATATTACGTCTACGCCACCTTTGTTCGATATGTCAATCACGTTCGTTAAATAAAATTACATCACGGTAGGATTTTCTTTTGTTTTTTTTTTTTTTTTTTTTTTTTTTTTTGGTGAAATAAAAGAAAAACAGAGGAATTTGTAAACGTAAACTTGACCTTAATGTGTATATTTACGAAATACGTACTCGTACATAATAAAAAAGGGTGAGTGAGGTTTTTGAATGAAAGAAAAATGAATCGTAAAAATGTACATAAAATATAAGAGGGACGTTTTAAGTATTCACACCGAATATTGCCTTCGATATATTTAATGAGTATGGTCACTTACTGATCACTGAATGCTTCGCACTAAACGTATTTAGCCAATTTAAATTAAACAAACAATTAAAAAAAAATTAAACAAAGCAATGTATATTGAGAGATGGTAAAAATATTTTCCATTTCTAATTAAAAAAAATAAAATCAAACTTAAAGAATCACTTAAGAGTAAAAGCAAGAAAAATTTAATTAAAAACATTTTTTTTGTACGAAAAACCATTTTCATTTTTTAATTTTCTTTTTCCGTATACCAAAAAAAAAATTTCCATTTTGTATGGAACGAAAACGACACAGCACGATAGATGTATGGATATATTTATACATATAAGAAGGCATACAATTTTCCGTCTTTCCTCTTGTTGTATCTTAAAGTTGTTATTATATATTTTTGCCAGGGAAAAATTTATATTTGGCAAAAAATTGCTAACATTGTAGTTTTGGCGCTATGTTCGTATCATCTATATTCACCCACTGTATATGTATATACCATGTACGAGTACATAGATACAGAAAAATGAAAATTGAAATGTTATCTTCTTAAGAAAATTCTTATTCATCTTTTTTGTGCGTGTGTTCTCGTACCAATCGCGCTAAAATATAAAACCTCGAAAATGAAAATTCGAGTATTATGAATTTCTTTTCCGTTTATTTAATTTTTTTTTGTGCTTCTGAGTTATTTTGTTGTCGTCGTCAAATTTTTATTTTTCGCGCGAAATAAAATCAGATATTGGAAAAAATATGAAAATCTCTTCATATTATAAAGATTACAATATAATTTAATATCGGCTGGATCTATAGCGAGCGCTTTCGGTGCGTTAGGTAATCATCAATTTATGATGACAACACAACAGAAAAAAAGCGCTAAACTACCATTCATATTTTGAACTGCTACCATCTGCGCGATTTTGTATCACGATAAAAAAAATTCCGTTTTTTATGCGGAAATAACCAAAAAATTTACAATTTTTTGTTTTATTTTAATTATCATTTTTTATATGTAATTTAGTGTTGTGGATATGTAACGTATATACAAAAAATGTATATTTCCAACCGAAAACTTTGACGGAAATGCGAAAAATAAAACTTTTTAATGAAACGGTTATATAATTATATTGTTTTTAAATGGTCGCACACGTTGGAAATGTAAGTACATATGTATAATATTAATACGTGGGGTGGAATAATATATATTTTATCTCATATATAACCTAATGCCCAATTTATTATTATAATATATGTTTCATTTTTATTATCAACATCATCAGCGACCATTTTGTGTATATACATACATATAAGTATATAGTTTGTACCTGAACAAAATGGCGGCAATATGAGTGAATTTTAAAAATTCAATTCCAAGAAATATATAAGTTCCCATATCCCAGTTTATCTATAAGCTAACAGTAGCAGCAACAACAACAAAATGAAAAACAATTTCCACCTTAACAACTTATTGATTTTCCCTCAACAAACACAGCTAAAGTATATATGTATATAAAAAAAAATTATATACAATTTTTATTTTATTTTTGCCATCATTGCTGGTACTGCTGCTGCTTTCTTTCCTTGACAATAGTAATAATAATAATAACACAGTCAATATATACACAAGCATATATAAGAAAGATTCGACAGTGATGATTATTATTCAAAAAATGAATGCTTGATAATATTTTATTTCGGGATAACAACAACCAAATTGATAATAGAGAACAATAGAAAGGGTTGCGAAATTATGCGATGACACGTGTGGTATTTGATTTTCTCGAATATAACATACATTTAGTATGCACGATGAAGAAAGAACAATCATCTACCTTTGAAATATATGTATATACATACAATTCTTGCATTAGTATGTGTGGAACCAAGGAACGAAAGCTAAAATTACTTTCTCTGTTTAGTTATAATTTTTAAACTTCGGTTTTTTTTAATATATAAAAACTTTAAACTTTTTTTATTTTGTTGGAACGAAAAACTTTGTAGGATATCAAATATATATAAGAAGCAAGAACACACAAGGAACCAAAGGAAAAAACCGCACATTATATTTATATCTTCATCTCATTTTTACTGTTATTATTACGTAATCTTGACACATCTGGAATGAGGATATATTATCGTAGACTATACATAAGGATGAAATAACTAAACTATGATGAAAGATACAGCACATGCACGATTTGGAATTTTGGTAGCAAACAACTAAATTAATGTCACTTAAAAAGTGTAAAGTGGCCAACTGCTAATTTTAAAGAGAAGTCATCTACTTCAGATTTCACACTTTATTACGCCACTGTTTCTGTGTGTACAAGTCGTATATTATTATTTGTCTAAAATTATTCAATCAATGCATACTATTTTACAAACACATATTATTTCAGACGCATTGTATACGCACACATACGTTCCTCATTCGTATTTAGTTTCTTTCAAAACACACAAGTTTTCCATTTTCCCCCCGCATTCAATCAAATTAATCAAATTTTATCCCATTTTTTTACTACATACATACTTTTCGTTATTATGATATCGATCGAAATAAAAATATAAACGTTAAAATTTTTAAGTTCTGTAAAGGAAAGAAATTAATATAATAAAAAAGTAAAAATCTTATGGAAAATCAATTGTATATTCGAAATCATTTTAAAGCCGGTTGTTACTGTAGTACACTGTAAATGTGTTTATATTTGTAACCACGCTCGTGTACACATATACACAATTCATATTCCTTCATTACATCTTTAGTACATACATACGAATTTTTTGTATGTGCTGTATGTTTTCCTCTCAATCTCTCTTTGTACAACACTATGTAAGAAAGATAAAAATGTTTCTATATTTTCATTTTTATCATAAATTCAAGAGTTCAAGTTCAGCGTACGTTCTATTTCCCTGTTTCTATTTTTATAATGATTCACATACATATACACACGCACACCCATACATTCAAAGTGGTTTTTCCATTCTCTCTTTGACTCATACTTTTGTCATCCACAAGAAAAAGTTCCAAAAATTCACCCATTCTCTTCCCACTCTCCCCCCCCCCCTCTTCGCCTACATACACCCCCCCTCCCTCCCTACACTATACACAATTTTCTTATGTTGTTGTTTGGTTTTTACTTTTGCGTTTTATTTCATCGTAAATTGTGTCTGAATTTTCTTTATAACGAAGGAAAAAAGTTTTCACGTTTCGATTTTTTTTTATCTCTAAGGGAGTGAGTAACTAAGATGGAAGGGGGATGGCCGCGTATTGGAAAAAATTTGTATTTTTTAATTATAGAACTTAAAATCAATAAAATTTAATGTTTGATTTTAAAACATTTTCCATAATTGTATTTCTCAAATACTGATTAAGCAACCTCTTCTTGGAAATACTTCCATCCCTTACCTCGAGCCCTTAAAAGAATTTGACAAAAAATGCACACAAGTACAATTAGTACAATATTGATAATTGCGCGCGCAACATGTACACATATAATCTGTCTTTTATGGATGTGTGTTTGTTATGGAGAATTTTTTTAACATTTTCTTTATGACGGAATTATGATTACTACTATTATTTTTATTTTTATTGTGTTGTTGGTGATTACGACACATAGAAATGACTAAAAACACAAAAAAACAATAAACCCATACAGGACGATTTATTACAGTTGTTGGATTGTATTATACAAAAAATACAAAATTCTGCACCATCCCGCCCCATTTCTATTCACCCAAATTTCCATTATTATTTTTTATTATTATTATTATTATTACAATTTGTTGTTGTAATTCTATTTTCACAAATTTACGATGAATGATGATAATCAAAAATACATTTCTGTTACTTCCTTTATAGTAAAAAATGAAAAATTGGTTTTGGTCTTGATGATGAATTTTCCGAAAATTTTGTTTTTCAAAAAAAAAAAAATCAGGAATATAATGGAATACTATACGATGTAGACAAACTTACTAATCATTGTTGTGTGTTATGGTGAATTAAGTTATTAATGAGCGCGGTGGAACGGCGTGCGTGATGCGACAAGTGCTAAAAAAATAAATAAACAAATTGGCGCCAATCTAGGCGCCTTAATTTAAATAAACACGAATTGGGCCGCCAAAATATTACAGTGATTAAAAAAATAACATGGCCTTCGGCCGCATTTTACCGAATACTACGTCATCTACAAAAATTTTAACCATCTCGTAAAGCGATAATTATTATAAATACTCAATAGATCATTTTCCGTCGTCACATTTAAAAGAGTGTTACAATAATAAAAGATCATAAAAACGGGTTTTTGTGTAAAGCGTAAAGAAGAAAATTCTTACTCATTCACAAATCATACCTCATCAAATTTTCAAGTTTAACCAACAACAACAACAAAACAACACGCCACCAGCAGAATTTTTACTCTCTACTCACAAAGTTTACCAATTGTTTTTCTTTTTTAAATGGAAAACATTAAATCAAACGGATGGATGAATGGAGAAAACAAAACAAAAACAATGTTGTTATTTTGATGCCAAAAAAGAAATCAACCGCTCGTTGGCCCCTTCCAAATACCGACCCACGAAAAAATCCATATAAAAATGCCATCTCATATCTACACACACAGTCAGAAATAGAAAGAAAACAGCATAACAGCTTTCCAAAAATGTTTTCCACACTCTGTTGTTATTATGATTATTATACACAATACATATACTATGCATATACACATACATATGGAGTTAAAAGAATAATCACACATATATACACAAACGAAACAAAAACAAAAAAGATACGATACAACCGACAACTTCTCATTCATCATTCACAAAATTTACGATAGACCAGGAAAAACAACAACGAGAAAAATCCAAAAAGAATTTTTATTTTATGTTTCGGCAAAACAAAACAAAACAACAACAAAATGAAAAATGATTTTATTATCTTTTTTTGATTCTTTGGAAAATGATCTTATGGTACAAATCATACACACACACACCGTGCATTTGACTCTGTGTGGGTGTATAAAGATTGAAAATGATGAGTATTAATTTGTTGTTATCCGTAATGATATCATCTCTTAGAATCTTAGATTATCTCTCTCAGGTGTTTTTTGTTTCCTTCAAAATTTGTTGATTGATAGCCATTTATTATTGGGTTGATAAGAATATCCTAATTGATGGTGTTTGTCATAAAATTCAAATGTGGCTGTTTAGAGCAAGACGGACAACAGATGCGTGTTATTGATAATGACCAATAAAATTTCTAGTGCATAATGTGGTTTCCTACATTACGGTGTAGCATAGATATTTTCAAAACAAAACTGTATACTTATGCGAATACTCAAAAATACAAGATAGAAAATATGTTTGCAGAAATGCAGTTAAAACTCAAAATCGTTTATCATAACGACGAATGGGTCATCTACTCTACGGTCATTCATCGTAATTGACATTTTTAAAGGCTATATAAATCGGTCTTAATTTTAACGTTTATAAAATATTTAGTATTAATGATATTAGAACTATGTTCTACGTGACACAAATGAATGGTCATCGGAAATATAAAATAATCAATAAATTATGGCGCAATATGGAAATTGTGTGAGCTAACTGTGACTATAATAACGGAACTGTTCAGAACTGTACACGATATTACAAGAAAATTATAATAATTTTATGATGGATTTTTTTGTTATATTTAGAAAAGCTATTGCAAACTCGAGCAGATTGTTTTTTACAAAAACGCAGCTAATATTGGATTAAATTCATTTTGTATGCTATGTCACAGATATGTTTAGGCTTAGACCATTCTAGCACTAGCTGAAAGGGGGAGATACTGCACCGATACCCTTCAGAAACAATCTCATTTTTTGATAAACGTTTACTTCAATGTCGCATTTAATTTAAATGTCACATTGGCAATTTTTTAGTAAAAGCTACTATCTCCCTCTTTGGCACTATTTCCACAGTTCCCAAATCATAATAAAATTATTAGCTTAACGCTATACATTTATTTTGATTTAGATCAAAATAGAAAATTCCAGTAAAATTAATTAAAATACAATAATACTTTATGAAATGATGATATGTAAATAATGATATTATATTTTTAATTCACACTTGAAAATTAAACCTACACTTGGGTGCAAAAAAATCGCACATTGCTCAATTTTCCACAAAAGTTCAAAAATATCAAAAAAAAAAACAATATTTGTTTAATTTTTTTTAATGCAGATTCAAAGTCTATTTCAATACCTATCCAGTAGTACCTTTTTTGTACTTGTACCATGCCAACAAAGTGATTTTTTGTCAATTGCATATAGCAGGCTTTCGAATTAAATTCTAAAAATAATTCAACAAGATCAATACAATAGCATGCCATGAAATATCTCGCTCGGAATTATGATATGTGGTCATTCGCATATCGACGCTTAGCCTGAACGATCCTCTATTGATTACGTCTTCAACCGGAGCAAAGAAATGGATACCACACCAGTATATCGATTTTGTCTCGTGAGTTACTCATTTAAAATGGGTGAAGAATAAAAAATCGAATACGTACACTGTGTCTAATATACAATTATGTCTTTGTATTTGTATTTTTCTTTTGTTCGTATTTGTATCATTTGTATAATGAACAGTGTCAAAATAACGCGATCCGGGCGAATCGGTTTAATTGTTATAGTGTTTATTTCCTTTTCTCAGCACATTATGTCTGCTCTCCAGCTGTGGAGTGTCATTATTTAACATGCTAATATATTTTAGATTTAATTTTTTTTTATCGTGAATTAATTTTATATGTTTTAATAAAATTTAAATTTATTTTAAATTTTATAAATTTTAAAAATAAAATGTTAACTATAAAAAAAATTGAAAATACATAAACACAACAAAAATATGGCGTTTACAATTGTTAACTCTTTCAGCGCCAAAAAGCGCGATCGTGCTCTTCAATACACTAGCCGGAATCATGTTGGCACTCAAAGGGTTAATATGAATAAACAAAAAAAGAATGACACGTGGCTTGCATTTGCAGTAAAACAATCATGCGCATGAAACTAACAAAAACACAAATGCTACTACTATATCTTTCTGGTTACACTCATTTCGTTTCACACATTTCGAGACAAAATCCGTATACAGAGGAAGCCGCAGAACCAAAGTGAAGTGGCTCTACAACTAAATTTGAGCCGATTTTCCGTTCGTCTGGAAGAAGTTCGTGAAGTCGAAGTCAGTCGGCGGACAGTTAGAAGACGATTTCGAGAAGTTAATCTGACTGCACACAGACCAGCAAACGGGCCGAAATTGACCGCAGCCCACCGACTAGCCCGTCGTGAGTTCGCTCGAGAGCATTTGAATTGGACAGAAGAAGAATGGAGAACAGTCCTGTTCTCTGACGAGTGCAGGATGTGTTTATATGGCACTGATGGACGCGGAAGAGTATACAGAAGACAAGGAGAGCGATATGTACAATGTTGCATTGAAGCGCGTGTCTCGTATGGCGGTGGATCATGCATGTTCTGGGAAGGCATATCATTAGAGGCGAAGACAGATCTTGTATTCATGACACGAGATAATACTGGCTGTCGATCAAGAGGATTGAATTCTCAACGGTACATTGAGGAAGTACTCGAGGAGTACGTCGTACCTTTTGCCGGATTTATTGGTGAAAATTTTCTGTTTATGCAGGATAATGCGAAACCGTATAGGGCTGGTGTAGTATACCAGTACCTTCAAGAGGGGGATGTATCCTGTTATGGAGTGGCCAGCTCGAAGCCCGGACCTCAACCCCATCGAACATTTATGGAACGAGTTGAAAAGGGTTCAAACCAGAGATGTTGCTCCAACGAGTCTCCAAGAGCTGCAACAAGCAATCGTAGAGTAAGGGGGGGGGCGTTACCTCAAGATTTTGTGAAAACTTTGGTGAAATAAATGCAGCATCGAATGGAAGCTATCATTAGGGCGGGGGGAGGGTATACTTCTTATTAATAAAACTGTTTTTTTTTATTTCTATGTTTTAATTCGATTTTTAACTCTAATTTTCAAGCTAACAAATTCACAAAAACGTGTTCCTCAGATGTTTACCCCCAAAAAATCAGTTTCATGGCACGTATAAATACAAAAAAGGTACCACTGGATAGGTATTGAAATAGACTTTGAATCTGCATTAAAAAAAATTAAACAAATATTGGATTTTTTGATATTTTTGAACTTTTGTGGAAAATTGAGCAATGTGCGATTTTTATGAAGCCAAGTGTAGTTTTTGAAATAATTTGAAACACTACAGCAAATTTAATAAAATTTCTGTAGTAAAAATCCAAATAAAACATTTTTTATTTGTTCCCGCTGGAGCACGCCGTACCATTCGTCATTTGGCTTCAATGTCAAAAACATCTGAAAAAAATTGACAATTAATCGAAATAAACCTTCATGTACAAAAGTGCAATGTTATGTGTCTGACACTGAAATTGTAGTTCTTACGTACTAATCGTTGTGGATGTATTCATAAAATTAAATTTATTAAATCACACACTTTATACTTTATTACAAATCGGGCATAGTCGATTGATAAATCATAATTTAAGTTCGATCAGATACTTAATTATTTTGCGTGAACTTTTGTCGACTGGAATATGGTAGCATCAATTTAGTTTAATTAGTAATTTAGTCAAACAAAAAACTTCAATACATAGCAATTGCATAAGAATTTCACTAAATCAAGCTAATTTCACATTTAATAAGACTTGTGCCCCTGTGCTCTTGCGGGCAAATTTGTTTCTACGAGTCAGAGTTTAGTCAGCCTTGTTTATGAATTTTCATTGAGTATTTTTGCTTTCCAATGGAAGAATGAAATGTTATTTTTATATTGCATTAAAATATGAACACTAAAAACTCTTTATAATTAATGCTAAAATTATTAACTTTAAAATAAAATACGTGGCTTGGATGTATCTGAAGCGAGCTTCATTTTTTGCCACCTGTGGCACTATTTTGGTAATTCCCTGGGAATGGGGAAAGATTTTATATGTAATTTCTATTTTAAAAAAAAAATTCTGGCCTACTGAGTAGAAAAGTTTGATGTAAATATTAATAAATTGGGAATAATTTTTCCATACCTAAATTGGCAGGGAAAATTATTCCCAATTTTATTTTGTTTTAAAAAAAAATTACAACTATACTGAGGTATGCCAGAAAAAAAATTTAAATAGAAATTACATATAAAATCTTTCCCCAATTCCCTATTCCCATGCAATTACCAGAATAGTGCCACTGTTTCATTTTTTATACTTTCCTTAGTCTCAATTACAAAAACTACCAGGCCACGGATATATTATTATTGGGTATAAATAGTAATACAATTATTATTTCCATCTTCAACTTATATATCCAACACACCCTTAACTCCCATTTTTCGACCAAATTCGAGTTAAAGGAGTGTGTTCAAAAACTCTACGTTGTTACAATATCCAAGTAGTCAAAGTAATAAATATGCTATAATCAACCAAAAAAAAAATCGCATTAATAACTAATCAAAATGAATGAACATTTTTATGAGCACACTTAGTTTGATATAAAATATTTATCAAAAAATCGAAAATTAATGTTTATTTTTTTAGAATTATTAAATCTTACTTCAAGTTTACAGAATAGAATTATTATTTTCGAATTGGAAGGGAAAAAATTGGTTTAATATTTTAAATTGTATCCTGGGAGTCAATTCGCCTTCCGTGAAATAATGAATATGAAAAAAAAATTTCATTGGCAATCTAGTAGTTTGAATTATTCGCACGTAATTTTAAATTTTACCATATGAAATCAAAGATGGGGAAAGCAAACCTACATGATTACTAATGAAGAAAACTTTTCATTTTCATTATTTCACGGAACGCGAATTTAGTCCCTGTTTTGTTATTTGACTCTGTCAGACATCTGTGAACGCATTGTTTGTAACAGGATAATTATTAAGCACACTCGGCATACAAACGACACAATCCAAAAAATCGACTTTAAGTGTGCGTTTATACTTTAAATTAGTGCGGCACTAATACATCGCTCTGGCTCCCACAGCTATGACGAAATACCTGCGGGAGCGAGTACGATGTTTTATTGCCGCATTATTTTTCACAAGTATCGCACAATGAACAGATAAAGACCAACGAGGTGAGATAAACCAGAAAAATATAATATAGATAATTATGTTTGTGTTATATTTAAAATAAAAAAAATGAAACGTTTAGAAACTACGAACGACCAATACTCGTGAAGAAAATGGAAGCAGCTGACACAAAACATCTCATTTCAATATGATAGGAAGCATCTCATTCAAATATGAAAGGATGACAGAATCTCTATATCTCCCACAAAATCAGAGCCTGCATTTACGCTCTTATTATGGTTCAAACCGGTATGAGTGAATTGCCATAAACAAATTATTGCAATAAAATTTTCGCTATTATTTAGGTTTGCGCAAAACATAATATTATTTCTCCTATTAGAGATTTTTCTCGAAAATGCCTTTGATCAAAATAATATTTTAGAATAATCGCTCTCACGTTCAATAACTCTTGAATTCTATACTGTCAAAAAAGCTCACCTAAAGTTTGTTGGTATAATTTATAAATAAATATTCTTGTATCCGTGAGAATTTATGGGCTTGGGCCTTTCCGAAACAACCACTTATTGCATACTTCTTAATTATTGACCATCTTAAATATTTATGCGAAACCATCCGACATTAGGGAAGAATAGAATGTTGCTTCGTATATTTTAGCATGTTGGTTTTAAACTACATACTAGATTCAAAGCATAAATTGCCGAACATTTTCTGTAAGAACTACTTATTCCAACAAGGGACCACACTAGCATGATTTATAAGTAAGTCTCACAAATAACTAAGTACTAGTTTCCAAAAGAGCCACAACCTACTCTACACGACTTTCTTTAATAACAACAGAATTTAATCTCTTTTAAGGGTTTCATCAATTTTCATGGAGCTACATGACATGGAGCTACGCAATGCGCTGATGGAAAAAACAATAAAGTTCTTCGATACTTTTTAAAAGGCATATACACTGCAACGTTTAGCGTTATTTTATTTATTAAAAATTGAAGTGGGATATTATTGACGTTTAAAGGATAGATCAACGCAGTGTCGGCGTGAGGGCTGGAACGGTTACAAAATGTTATACATTAGTAAAAATAATGTATTTTTACCATACAACTTTAACATAAGAAACAAAAGTAAAGTTAATATTTTAAAATAAAAAACATTTGCAATGATCACTGCACTCGAAAAATATTTTTTCCACTACTAGTCGTAGAATGCATCATTATTATGTGTTTTAGTAGCCTGAGAAACAAAATTTCTCGGCTAGTGGTTATAATATTTTATTATTGACCACTAGTTAGTAATGAAAAATATATATACATATATCATATTGATAAAGTATAAATATCCCTCGATTTTTGGGGCAGCAGCTGATCTGTTATCGACTATCTCACATATTTCAGGTGGCGTGCCGATTAAATCACCATTCTCAATTTTTTTAGTTGAATGCCAATTTGACTCGACAAAACTTCAAATAACAAAACAAAATGCAGTGTCATTTTAAATTTACGCTTACTACAATTCAGTCAAAAATTCGGGCTCCTTCGACATAGTTAATATTATTTAAGAGCAAGTGTTTCCCGTAACAAATTAATTTTTTTATCAACAAAAAACCATAATGGTTGGTGTACCTTCTACAACTAGTAGTGGAAAAAATAGTATACACCCCACGTTTGAGAAGTGCTATTATAGCCCTCGCTATAACTCGCTCGGGCTATAAGAGCAAACTTCTCAACCTTGGTGTACAATATATTATTTTGCGCTACTAATGTACTTATATAGGTAGCATATTATTATTGTATGCTAAGTACTCTGAGATGGTTGGTTTCTCGGCTAGAGGTAAATAATATTTTGTTATTAACCACTGGTGAATAATGAAAAAATTTAAGACTTTTTAAAATATTTCTACAGATTTTAGGAGGAGATTATGGTTATGGGCAATATTGGTAAATGAAAGTCAATTTCAAATGAGATTAAAACATTCAAAATAAAAGTTTTTACAAAACACACATATTTTGCGAACAAATTTTCATCATTATACGTCACCAAAATAATACACATTTCTGGTATTTGAAATTCGGGCTACTTCGAGCTCAATTAATTAATTCAGTTAATATCATTTAAGAACATGTATTTTGCTGATTAAATTGATTTTATTTTCAACAAAAACCCACTAAGGTGGTACTTCTATTAGTGGAAAAAATAGTTTATTCACCACTCTCGCGAACTATTATATATCCCTCGCTTGCTGAAACTAAACTTATCACATTATTGCAACGTCTAAAGTATACGGGGTGAGTTCAAAAATTAACGGATTTATTTTGGAAAGAATTGTATTCCTTCGTCCACATCAATCAATGTTATTCCTTTCACAATAGTCCCCATTAGATAAATATATTTATGCCACCGTATTTTCCAATCCCTGAAACACTTCAGGAACTTGACCTTCGAGATAGCTTTTAGGTCTCTCAGCGATGCCCTTTTAATCTCATCTGTGCTTGTAAAACGACGACCCTTTAAGGGTCTCTTTATTTTTTAAAACAGAAAGTCACACGGGGCTATGTCACTAGTTTTGCATCATTGTTGACTTCGTTTGACGACTCCTGAGTAACTTCTATACGCCGCTGGTTCGAAATTAAATAATTTTGAAACAAATTTTACTGACAGGTTTCACAGCCAAAACCACCGAAAAATGTTGTCATATTCAGCGACTTCTTCGATTGTGTTTCAGCGATCGTTCATAATCATTTATTTTACTTTTTTCGGCAATTGATGATTTGCGCTCGACTGATTTTCAAACTTGAATGCGAGAAGCAAGTATTTAAGGCCCTACCTTTGTGCAGTAGCATCACTAATGCAATCCAATGGGCGCTTTCAGATCCCCTATCATGATTAGTGAAATCATCGAAAATTTGATTTGAAAATTTCATAGTACTAAATATTTTCATAGCGATGGCCGCGATTTTACTCAAGATGTTCCCAACTGTTGTGTGCCCTGAAAGCGCCCAATGTAACCCAATTCATAAACTATTGTGTGATGACTAACTTCTTTGAAAGTTTACGAAGAGTCTTCTATCTAGTAGGCTTATTACAATACCTTTTTCTACATAAAAAAAATTGACTGTATTTAAGTCCAAACCACACAAATGTGTGAGTAAAAAAGCATGGTATGTAATGGCGTTTTAGATCAAAAATTTCGTTTGATTTGATGTACAACCAACACAATTGTGTGTATAGTTATAGCGTTTTTTTCGGACGAAAATAAGTTTAAACAGAATACACAAATGTGTAAGTTGGTTCAAAACACATACAAAAGTAAATTTTTGATATGATTCTTTTGCAATTATGTGGGCTGGCAGGAATAGGGATATAGCGCTTCAAAAAACCTTTCAAAATAAAACGCAAAGTCTACTCGAGAAGAGATTTTGTGTACACTTGAAATAGGTCAGTCTGTACAAAACAAATCATTAATTGGGTCACGGTTTAAATTTTCTATTAGTTTATCCTAGTTGTTTTAATTTCCTTGGGTTTTCCAGATTTGATTTTAGATGACTATAAGGTTTCCCTGGCTCACCATGTTGCCGAAAGAATAATTTAATATAAAATCAAAATTTGCCATTTGTTCGAGATAACAAAATAGTAACAGTACAGAGAATGATTATTGAAATAGTAAGCATTATATTTCTGACAATTCTTATAAAAAGTACTCGATTTGGAAGTGAAAAACTAACTCAGGAAAATTTATTTAAAAGTGCTTTCACAAAACAAAATTGTTTGCTCTTTTTGATTTTAGAAATAAAAAATTTAGTTTGAAGAGCCTAATAAATATGAAATTTTGGGTAATTCTGGGTGATAACCAGCCAGGTGAGATTACAAAGAGTCTTGAAAGTTTAGTTTCAATCTAATTCGCTAAAGCAATTGTGAATATAAGTTCAAAGTAGCTATTTCCAAATTTTTGTAATTTGTTCACTACAGTCTGATGAGGCTACCGAATTTTCTATTTAAATACATGATTGAAAGCTTCATTATTTCGAAACAAAACTTTCAAACTGCTTGGTAATCTCATCTTAATGTAATAATAAAGCAAAGCAGTTATTAGAACTTTCTACGGTTAAGAACACGCGGTTTATTCAAATAATTGCATATTTTTCATTTTTTAGAGTGAGATTTCTAAAGAGTTGATCTTGCTGAAACGAAATGGATGAAAGAAAGTAATCTCGGGCGGCGTTAATTGCATAATATACAGGGTGTCCCAAAAGTGACTCTCGTGAATGGTATAGTTGTATTCTTTGATTAAAGCTGAGGTGATTTTTAGTGTACCATTTCGAACCTGAATCCACTCTTTTCAAATTATAAGCGTTTAAAGAGAAGCCTTCCATCACTGACGCTTATGTTGAGGAATCTTCAATCGCCCGCGAAATAGATGTTTTATTTTGCCAATGATACGTTTATTGAAATGCTGATAAAACTTTATTTTAAATTAGGTTAGGTAAATACAAATGAAAGAGAAAGAACATAAAGGCATTTCTGAAAGTCACGTCTAGCAGCTTTGTAGAACATGGCTAGGATTCAATGAACCACAATCACTCATTAATCCCAACAGCACTTGATTTTTGTAGATCATATGGAATGGTTCCGTATACGCCGTATTGTAATTTAAGACAAATTTATCTAGTCATAATGAGTAATTCCTTATTTTCCAGCTATCAATTTTGTTAAATTCCTCTTACTAACGTTTCAATACTTTAGAGGACATGAACTAGTCCGAAATATATTGAAATCATTAGCCATTGAGCCGGAATTCAGCGAAATGTCTGATGTTATTGATGAACGCAAGCTAAAACTACATTCAGTAAACATTTTTTTTTAAAATGAGTGCTTAGTTAAATGAAAGAAAAAAGTGAGAATTTAGGTTCGTTTAACGGGCAATAAAATGTATTTTTCAAACTCAAAAGAGAAATAAAACAAATAAACTAAACAATCGTATATAAATTTGAGAATTTATAGAACATTCGGAGAAAAAAAATTGAAATTACTTATGCTTTCCCCTATCTTTATTTTTCTCGAACTTTCTATTTCTTTGTTAAACACTATCATTATAATTGTTGGGTAACTATATATGATTAATTTGCCAAGCTCTGGACGTACGAAACTGGAAACTGGACTTTTAAAATTGTGGTTTATTGAAGTTCAAGGAACTTGTACCAGTACTTTTCCATTCATATAGCTCCACGCATTTCTTAATTTCTTTTAAAACCTAGTTAATATTAGGTTATTATTTCGGATGTACCAGAATATGGAACCTTTTTCGCTCACACCTTTTCCGTAAATGTTGGAATAATATCTAAAGCCCGCTTTCGAGATTTGAGAATTTCATTTTTATGCAATCCAAATGAAAATTTATATTGGTTTACCGCAACGGTTGTTTTATACTGTGCGATTTCCATTTCTAGCGAATAAATGTATAATAGCTAGTACATTCCAATCATCATCACCTTTTATTTATCTCAAAAATACTTGATTGTGAAATTTTTACAAATTTATTGATTTATATACCAAAAAATTTGTTAAGTAAAGCTGTCTGGGTTATATTTAAATAACTTTATTTTTTTAAAACAGTTAAGTTTTAAAATTATAACTGCTTTTTCAAATATGTTGGATTGAATGTTTTCAATTTTTATAATTGTGTACAGTTTGTGCAGCTGCTACCAAGAAACATTGATGGTATCCTTAATACAAATGTTGATCGTTTTTCTGATTACGACTAACAGAAGTTGATCATTAGTTTTTATTTTGTTTAATTCAAAAGTAAAGATGATTCTTATCGAATTTGATTTTCAGAAAACTATTTTACATCTGAAAACCAACACTCAGGACTTCTTCGAATTCACTGGTGCACTTAGTTAGGTTTAGTTAAAATTAGTAATGATTTCCTACTTATGAAAATGCGTAGTCCACACTCTGATTATTAAATGGTTAAACTTAGCTAATGAGAGGGAACCAAGCAAAATTATATAAATGTTTTTGATAGATTTGGTTTCTGCGGGTCTCCATTTTATTTAATCATTTACATAAAATATTTTAATATAAAAATGAAACAAATGATTCGTGTTGTAAATTTATTTCAATGCTATGTGGATTAGCTATTAAATTCGATATTAAGTTCAGTAAACTATTATTATAGAAATATTACTACCCAAAAATATTATAATATTTTCATAAAACAATGTCGTATAACGTATTTTAGCGCTCTTTTTACGACAGAAATATGATAGTGTAATATCGGTCTAAGATCCGTTATCTGAACGTCATCTTTACTATCCGTTTAGGGCGGCCTGCCTTTTTATATTCAGGTACTGAGGATGTCACAAATATAGAAAACCTCATTTTTATTGAGGAGCCATTTTTGGTACTTTGGGCATAAATGGGTTAAAATATCCAATAGGCTGCACCGATACATTTATATTTATCCCAAAAACAAAATTCACAAGTTGATATTTTGTTAGATGACTTTTAATCACTGTTAAATTAGTTTTTGTCCTTTAGGGCAGCTGCATGGTAGCTGTATGCTAAGTAAGCATGAAATATTTCTTTAAAGCTTTTTATTATAATCGAGTATTACAAAAAAAATATAACACTAACACTCCACTAACAAACACCCATAAATCCTCTGTTTTAGAATGACATATAAATTTCTAATGTTTTGATCGAACTTATATCAAATTACCCCCAAAAAACATGACGGCGTTTCCGTTTGTCTGTATAGAACAGTTATGCACACAGATCAGTTTGTTTATTATTAAATTTAATATTTTTTTATTTCTTTAATAGAAAATCAATAAAAATAAAACTTTTATTTATTTTGAAATATACAGATCCACCACTATGTAGTTTCGAAATATTCACCCCTCCTAATTCGATGCTACATCTCTTCTAATATGTAATATATATAACAGTAGGTAGGTATTTGAAATTAAAACTGTTATACAATTTTTGTAATTGGAATTATTATTTTAATTTAATTTACGCGCAGTATCATTGTTTAATTAAGTATATTAATTTATTCACAATCACTAAATCACAATTGTTTTTACCTTTTTTATAAATTTGATTTTTTTTATTATTTTTTTTGCGGTAAACACGGACGCACACACTTATAATTTTAATTATAATTTTATTTAAATATAAATATTTTTTAAATTATATTTATAATATTTACACTCTTAAATAATGCACACACACACACAATAAATTATTAGAATAAATTAAATGATTTAAATTAAATATTAATTAATAAAAATAATAATAATAATAATAAAATATGTGAATTATCTTTTGTTTTTCCTTATATTCGTTTGTTTTATGTATTACAGATTTTTCATGAAATATATCGTTTCCTTTGTCCTTTCTAGCACACACTCTTCACTTAAGGAAAGACACACAACAACTGAACAACATAAAAAAATAGTTTTGATTTTGATCAAAAACGAAGAAAATAAAACACAAAAAACAACTAAATGAAAAATGTGTAATACAGCAATAAAATAAACAAATACATAACGCGCCGCGCTGAATAAATATGTATACTTATTTTTATATACATACTATTTTCTCTGAATATGTTTTTTTTCGGTTTTGTATTATTCTAACACTAGTACAAAAATGACGTGAGAAAATGAGATGTTATAACTGTATATTTTTCGAAATGTCCTTTCGTAATTGTGTTAGTGTTTATGCTTCATATTTTTGCTGTAAATGTTTAATAAAATTACGTCTCGACGACGACGACATAACGAATACATTGATAAAAACATAAAAAAAAATTATATATTGAAATTTCTCACGCATATATTTTTTAAATTTTTCTTCTCCTTTTGTACCGTTATAAACGCGGTAATTCGAAATGAGACGACTGTATATTAATGTTTTCCACTTTCAATTTTTTTTTTGTCGTATTCTTTATGTTGAAAATTGTATTTTCTCATTTTCTCTTCTCAATGTGCGTAGCCGCGAATTAACACAATAAACAAAACACAAAACGAGTAAAAAGGAAATTAAATACTAGAATTCGACTACACACTGTACGTAATGTAGGTACATAAAAATAACAACAAAATATAAAACAGCAGCTGGCTGCAACACCAATCATTATTTAGTCATGCTTTTGTTTTTGATTTTTATTGTAGTGGTGTGTTTTGAGACTTTATTTATTACTCTGTATGAGCATGGATGTATTGAGTTTAGTGTTCGTGAAGAAAGAAAAGCCCGGTGGTTTTTATTCGCATAGTGGTTTTTTTGTATGTATATTTAGAGTAAATCAAAAATATTTACCAATTGGCTTCCGGTGATTGGGAAATAAGGTCGAATGCTTTTGTGATGATGCGTATGTCCAGTTATGATAGATGCACAATATTACAAGATAATCTATGTATTTACTATTGGTTTCCTTCCCCTTTACAAAATACACCGGACCCAATTAATTTGCAATCTTGGTTATTGATAAAAACGATTTGTGTGAAAATTAAAAAAATTTCTTCACCCTCCCCCGCCAATTTACAAAGAGAAAAGAGCAACCACAAGAAAATAGGCAAAGAAAAGAAACTTAAATTAAAATTAAAAGTCATTAATCTTCCGGTCGTATTTTTTAATTTTTGTTTTATTTTTCGGTTGGTTATTCAAATTAATCATATTTTTTTTAATTTTCAGGGTTTTCCAGGATATACACAGGGCACATTTGATTTGTGATTTCTACGCTTATACATATATAGGTCATCATCTAACTATTAAACGTGTTTTATTCAAACGGGATAAAGGTGTAACAATAACCCGGTGAGCGGAATTCGAACAGTTTGAAATATTTTACGGACACATGAAATTATTACTCTGCGGTTGCTAAAAATGTATAAACCATAAAAATAGAATGCGAAAAGGGTAGGTCACTGATCTTAAAGACTATATTCCTCAGCTATATATAAAAAGACGAGAGCATAATAGACATAAGAAAAAGGATAATAATATGAGGGTTATTGTAATTTATGCTGAAGGTTATCGAACTTCCGGTAGTTTTTTTTTGTATTCGATTTGATTGAAAAAATGTTATCTAATTTTATGTGTCAACAGTTTTTCCAATCAAAAATGATTTTAAAAAAATTGATTAAAATTTTTTGAGACGTGAAAAATTGTATTTTCTCACGAAAAAATATTACTCGTATAAATCCTTACAGCATCCTATCTATTTTTTTAAACATATCATCTTCTGTAATATATGCATACATTAAACATAATCTTGTTGATTTGTTATTGTATTTTTACGGATAATTTACATAACTTGATCTTAAAGTGTATAAAAAGTTGATCAAAATGTGTGTGAATTGAGAAAGGTACCGTCGTCGTCTTCTCGTCTGCAAACAACCTCATTTTCGATTTTCCTAGAATTTATCATCTCTTATTATTAAATAATAATATTTTGTGATAAAAAATATTCCGGTTTTATTTTTTGTACGCCGGATTTGTGATGTGCGTGGTGGTGAAAATTTGTTATCATCTCATACCGACAGATAACCAATTTATTTAGATAAATTGAATTAAATTTAAATTTTGGGTGGATGAAATGGAAAATAAATATAAATAAAAATCACCTAGAAGGTATATTTGGAAAATTTGATTTTTGTATGGATATGTATATTATTCTGGTAAAGTACCCCTACAAAAATAATGTTAACGAGTTAACTACGCAAATTGATTAAACACTTTTTAAATTTTGGTGACATTTAAATTAGGAGTCAACATTATACCCATAAACAAATAAGGGCGCCCAACGTGGGGTTAGGTTTTCAAGAGCTAACAAGATTTGCTCATTAACGAACTTCTTGTATACTTGCTCAAATTTTAATAAAATGACAAAAATTCAACATTTAAAGTTTATTACAACACGAAAAATAAAGTGTAGTATTCTATAAAAATTTCCGCTTTGTAAGTTTACTGCTAGCTACGGTACTCGTTACAACCGTTAACAAGGCAGTACCAAAATAAAACGCCAAAATTTCTAATATTATATAAAATATAAATAATACAAGAAACCAGTGTAAATATAAATACGTATAGTAGGTACCTACCTATATTATACGAGTAATACGCCATTTTTATTTTTTCCAATTGTAAATTAAATTAAAAATGGCAAGCAGCAAAAAAATAACGGTAAAATAAAATAACTGTAAATTTATGTTTCTAATTTTCGTTAAAAATTATCAAAACATAAAAAAATGAAAATATTATTTTTTTTCTGATTGTAATAAAATTGGATTAATTTTTACTTTTCCCCTTTTTCGCCTAACCTAAACTGAACGATACGGTGGTGTATAATATAGCGTATGTAAGTACCGTATACATTTTTTTGTGCGCCGTGATACCCACCACTGGAATGGGTGAGAATGGATGCGTTCGTTATATTAAATTTATTTATATGTGTATTATTGTATATAATACGAACAAAAAGAAATACTCACATGTTTGATTTTTTCAGAAAAATCAGTAAAAATAAAATAAAGAAAAAGGAAAACCAAAGACGTATACGTTCATATATATATTATTGTAAAATAAGAAGAAAATAACATTGAATCATTAAAGTAATTTAAAATTGTAATAGAAAGGAAACTCATTAAAAAGAGAGCAGCAACGACAAAAAATTTTTGTGTATAGGTCTGTATGTAAGCATATATGTACTATTTAATTTGTATTTTATTATGCGTATATATGTATACAAAAAAATTAAAATGAAAATTTAAGAAAAGAAAAATGAAAAGAAAACTAAGTAGATTTTTGAAACTTACATTAAGCCACCGTTATATTCACCATCAGCACACATTTGGTTTCAATCTGATTTTAATTTTTTGTTTTGCTGGATGTCTCATTTTGAGTGATTTTAGTACTTGGGAAAAAAAAATTAGAAAATGTACTAATATATAATAACAAACTGATTTATTGACGCCCAAAGTGGGGCAATTATAAATGAAAGAATTTATAGTTCATAGATTTCTGTTCTAAAGGTTTTTTCCTTTACTGCTACTACTTTACTGCTAGGAAAAGTTGGCTTAATGACTACATAGACAGGTTACTATTAGATCGTTAAACAGATCATTTTATACGACGGCATTATCTTTTCAGAATGTTCAGCATAAGGCGGATAAAACTTATATGATGCAAAAGAACAGAAGATTCGAAGCAAGAGGTAAATAAAATATATTATAATAATAATAATGGGGTCGATTCTCGGATAAGCATTTTATCATTTTATGTTATTTTATGATACAAAATGTTATTCTTGTGTTCAAAATAGAATCTTTGGATAGGTTTGACTTTATTTATGCCTTTATAATTTGTTTTGATTAAAAAATATATCAGAGTATAACTAAAGTTTGTGTTTGTTATTGAAAGAAATCATTCTGGTT
Source organism: Nephrotoma flavescens (assembly GCA_932526605.1). NCBI lineage: Eukaryota > Metazoa > Arthropoda > Insecta > Diptera > Tipulidae > Nephrotoma > Nephrotoma flavescens. The sequence goes on from OW052222.1 coordinate 111,188,146, forward strand.
GCAGGAAAGACAATGCAATTCTCAATTCAAAAATTTAGTGGCACCGCATCTCGACATATACAAACATTTCATTTCGATTGAAACTGTTGTGCGCTCTTCATTTTTTCGGCTAGGCAAGTTGTCAAGAGTCAACAGTGTCATTATGAAAGTAGACTTAATTGCATTTGCCCAAACTATTGTTCCCAGCGTGGCATTGGAAGTGACAAAACTTATTGTTGAGCGAACTTAGGTTGATTTGATACGTTTTTCACAAAACCTCCTTCAATAGCTGAAATAAAAAGCAAATTTAATAATAAATTTTACATTCTTGGTATTATTAGGGCTATATACAAGTATACCTCATTTTATTTGTTGCACCACCAGAAAATATTAATGTTACAATTAATGTTAATGTTCTTTTGCAATGATGAGGAAACTCAACTGTCTTAGTATCGGAATCGGAAGACGCAGCGGAGATATCTATTTGAATAAAAATGCTGTAGAATGTCAACAATATTAGTAAACATTTATAAAGACAACATAAATTAGTAATTTTAGGCTTACATCAATTAACACTTTGTAACTTAAGCAACATAAGGTCTACATAGCACAGTTGACTACTAAATTTGAATTATCTGTTGGTTATAAAGTAGCTAATAAAAAACCTGCGAGATTATTAATATACTATCGGCTATGACATGTAGCGCCACTGCACTCAAAAAAATAATAGGGGAAAATCTACAAAAAATATAAGTAAATTGAATTAAATTCTCTGTTGAAATTAAGCCTAAGTAGCGCAATGTCACAAATTTTGAAATGTAAAATTAAGAAGAAGTAACTATAATGATAATTTTTGTAAGATAATGATTTTTATAAGAATATAATGATGATTTTTGATTTACACGTATGATATAAAGTTATTTTAACTATTTAAAATGTTTTATTTTGTTTTAATTTGATAAATTGTGTTTACATTTCAAAAATTTGTGACAATTTGTTATTTTAACTTAGACTAAGTAAGGAGAACTTTTTAAATTTTTACTTAGCATTGGTAAATCATGTAAAATATCAGGCTAGTTTTACAATTTTAAGCTTACTTAGCAGATTAAGTAAAAATCGCATCGATTTTTTTTTTCAGTGTGTTATGCTATTTGAACTTATCATACTCCAACATCAAAAATTTGTTATGAATTTCATCACCAAAAACAAAATGTAACTAAAATTAAATAAACCACCAAACGGTCCGAATTCTTGTTCTTGGTGCAGGTTGGTAATTATGTAGAAGCAGAACGATGCAGAACTCTTAGTCGATCCGCAAACTAGCCAGTGCACCTCATTTTTCGAATACCTAAAATCAAAATGATATCATATACAATCACCATTTTTATCAAATTCACCATAAATATTTGTGCACATTAATATCTACTTTTAACCAATTATCTGTAGATCTTTGTGGACCAGTTCCAGGGTTTAACATTTGTGCTAACTATTCTTACAAATGTAATCTAAACAATAACTGGAACTTTGGTATGTAATGAGTACCTATAGAGCATTCTTTTTTGGAATCAAAGGATGCAAAACCTTTGAGCATATCTAAAAGAAATATTACTGCACGTTATTCATCATTTAGTCAGAGAAAAATACCTTTCCCAAAATGTTTGAAAAATCCTTGAACTCGTATATTAAACAAACGCGACAACAACCACAATAACCCAGCTTCATTGGGTTGGAATATGTTGGTTGTATTGTAAATAGTATTTTTGTGTATTGGGTTGACCTAAATATGCCTATGAATGTATGTTGGGCTTATTATGTCAAATAGGTGTTTTTTTTAGAAATGGCATATTAACGGTTAGGTTCGAACTGGCAATGTCTGTTTCTGAATTTATCACAGAAAACGAAAATTGCTCATCATTGGCATTTCCTGCACGCACTGAGGTCGCACTAAAAACGACGGAATATTTCATGTTGGTAAATACGGTGAAAATCTTAGTGTGCTGGATAAAATCAATTGCGCTGTTTACATGAGTTGCAACTGCAACACAACCTAGCCTCGTTTTGCTTATAAATTAATTGGAGGGGAAATATTATTTTCAACATAAATTTTAGATAGATAAGGTACAACACACACATAGATAAGTAACAACAATTTTCGTATTTCGTCTAAACGTGAGAAGTTGTAGTTTTGCGTTGCAATGCTAAACTTCGCGTAAACAGATGCTGTATAAGATAGCGGAATTTTGACAGCGGAAAATAAGAGATTACGCTACTCGCCGCAAGTGGCAGCACTATCACTAAAGAGACTTTATTTTGTAATGTAATTAATTACCAGCGGAAATTTTTTATTCATTATGTATATATGTTTTCACTAAATAAAACATCTCAGCGGAATAAAATATTAGAAGTGATCCTTAAAATGGTAAATTGATTGATCTACTTGTGGAAGTTTTTGAGATATTGTCCAGAAACTGACAATAACTTATATGGCCGCAGAAAATCAAAAAATTCTAGTGAAAATTCTAATCCATGAATTTTCCCCAAATTTCCCATATAGTCTCAATATGATCTAAGCCATTAGAATAAAAACCGAAATTATTGGTTACCAGTGGAAGTTCTTGAGATATTGTCCAGAAACTGAAAATAACTTATATGGCCGCAGAAAATCAAAAAATTCTTGTGAAAATTCTAGTCCACGAATTTTCCCCAAATTTTAAAATAGTCTCAGTATGACCTAAGCTATTAGAATACCAACCGAAACTATTGGTTACTAGTGGAAGTTTTTGAGATATTGGCCAGAAACTGACAATAACTTATATGGCCTTAGAAAATCAAAAAATTCTAGTGAAAATTCTAGTCCATGAATTTTCCCCATATTTTCCATATAGTCTCTATACGACCTAACCTATTAGAAAAACAACCGAAAGTATTAGTTACTAGTGGAAGTTTTTGAGATATTGGCCAAAAACTGAAAATAACTTATATGGCCGCAGAAAATCAAAAAATTCTAGTCCATGAATTTTCCCCAAATTTTCCATATAGTTTTAGTATAGCCTAAGCTATTAGAAAAACAACCGAAATCATTGGTTACTAGTGGAAGAAATGCCGGAAAGACGGTATATTGTTAAATTTCAACATTTGATATACCGAGCTCCTTTACTTCGGAGATCAATCAATTTGCCATTTTAAGGATCGCTTCTAATATTCGATTCCGCTGAGATGTTTTATTTAGTGAAAAAATATATACATAATGAATAAAAAATTTCCGCTGGTAATTACATTACAAAATAAATTCTCTTTAATGATAGTGCTGCCACTTGCGGTGTGCAGCGTAATCTCTTATTTTCCGCTGTCAAAATACCGCTATCTTATACAGCATCGTAAACAGCACCATTTATTAGATTGGTTGTTTGTATTGAAATTGTTTGTTATGAAATTTTCTTTTATGATTGCATTAAATAAAATTAAAAATCTTTCTATTTATTATAATATTTCCAGCTTTAGCACAATTTTAATAATAATATTTCTAAATAAAATATGTACTATAATCAAGCTTACAGTTTGTGTGTTTAGTAAGTTTATTACAACTGCCATTTACCTGGAGTTGTTTTCGTGCCTATTTTTACCGCAAGAGGCGCTATATCTACTTTATACTTTTACAATCGATAACAGTTGGCATGTTTATCAGTAGTATTATATCTAACTCCATTTCAATTTATGTTACATTTATTTTTTTAGTTACTTAAACCAGCCACGAATTTAATTGTAAAATTAACCTTGAATTATAATGTCAGTATAACTATGAATTAAATTAGGCTTAATAGAGAGCGCCTTAATAGAGTTTAACATAGAGGCGCCATTCTCGCAAGAGCCGGCCCTGTTACTACCCAGAGTATTTAACCGTTTAGTCGTTCAGGCTGTTACTCTTTTACATGCACAAAGGGTATACCAATTTGCAACGTTTATTGAAAATTATATAACAAAATTAATGGAAGTATATTTTAATTTTGTGGTGCCCTTTTTATTTAAAAACTGAATTTGACGCTGTGATTTGAATTTTGTGATAATTTTTAAACTTTTATTCTTCATTATATTTTTATATTTTATTTATTTTGTATTTATTATTTTTATTGTTCATACATTGAAATTTTTAAGGTTTTTTATTGTTTCTATGTTTTCATATAAAATACATAATTTATGAATTCTTTATTTTGATAATTATTTCTTTAGAATTTATCATCGCTCAGAATGGGAGGTGATAAATTTGATAATGCGCTTGCAACTATCATTATTTCGTCTATATACGGTGTCATACTTGAACATATCTTTTCAGACAACACCTTCATCTGTTTCAGACGCGCTATTCTTCTTTCGACGTGTACTCGAGCTGAAGCAATTTTGGTTGACCTTTCAACCTGGATTTTAGTAAATTTTTCGTAAAAAAAATCAGGTCTTATCATTTCGATCCCAGCTTTTGCTAATTCGTCTGCGATCAAAAAACCTTTGTCGACCATTACCGCATCACCCGGTTCAAGTTTCGCCTGTAAGTCTGTAAGATTAAACATTACTTTGTCCGATGATCTACCAGTAGATACCGGGCTTGATACGAAGGTGATACACCGATTAGGACTTTAAGTGTATGGGTGCCTTTGTAGTGTGAATATGTTGATGTTCTACAGGATAAACATTTTGATGTTACAGTTTTGAATTCTGTACAATCTAGTACGGTTCTCACATTAGGATAATTTTTGAAACATTTCGGTAAGTTTTTAGCATTTTGCTCTAGCGTTTGCCAGTGTATTAAGCCTCCCATTCCTTTTGCCAACAACTGAATCGTATCTGCGATATATCGTTTTGCTGTCTTTTCCGTTATTTGGAATAATATTCCGATTTCTGCAAACGAACAGTTAGTTTTTAACTTACGCATTGTGATTAAAATTCGCGTTCGAAAATCAACAATGCAAGTATCATTGGGTCTTATTTTCTTACACACTTTAACCATAACATCGAGTAAAATTAATGTTGGTATGCCCGTCATAGTGAATAATTTAGTGTCGGTGTCCCACAATAATGTGATATCCTCTAAAATGTTCAATTTCGCTTGTATTGATTTATCCTCTGTAAATTGAGAGCAGTGAGTACCAACGGACACAAACTCCTTGTCTGTGATTACTTCGCTCGTGGGAAAATCTTCAATGTTTTCAATTATCCTAAAAAATTTACAAATTTAATACTACTGTATACCGTTCAATAGATATAAAACCACATACTCATCATTACATATACGTGCAGCTCGAGTTTTCCATCGCATGATACGTTCTGGATTGATGGTCTTACAAGTCGATATCGATGATACAGGCAAATTACGGCTGGAAAAAGCGGTTTTTACTAATCTTTTTTGCCCGGTGAGAAGAGCCGTTAAAATTTCCTTATCTTTTACGAAATGCTCGCTACAAATCACGAAATTTTTAGAAAATTTTTTTCCCATTCTTAATAAAGTTGTCCATTTTTTCAATTTGGAAATTGAATTTAATATTTCTTTTGGAATGCGATGCATTGAAATTTCTGTTGATGAATAATTGTTACATTGCGGAACACCACAATGTCTTGGCCAAATTTTTATGTCTATTATTATTTGATTTTTTTTTTATATAACGGAAATCTAAAATTAAACACAAACAAAATCTCTTAATTTTTTATTTGTTAATATTTTTACTAAAGAATTGTATTCATTTTTTTGGAAAATATCAAAATAGAACGGAGATTTTCTATTTTGTTTTAAAAAATGTACAATTAATAAATTTAATTCACTTAAAACCTTCAAAACCATTGTAGTTTTTAATTCAGAAAAAATTAAATACTTACCAGAAGAAATTTAGTTTTTATACTATGCTCTCCGTACAAATCGCGAATGTCAAATTTTCATAGTCGTCAAATGTTTCAATTTTTTCCACCAGATCTACGACCGACCAGTTCTCAATAATAAATAGTGGAATTATTAGAAAGTACAATATTACCTCCATAGATACCGCTCCATATTCGATTTCATTTTTTTTTAGATTTTACTATTACATTATCATTTGCATTGCATATGTATCAGTGTAGCCCCGTGCTCATTAATAACATTAATTTCCTACGATTCCTCATTTTCGTTGCCTCGCAACGCAATATTTATATTATACAATTATAAATTTATATTGAGTGTCGCGCTCCTAGTGAGGTGTTATTGTAATATTTTTTTAAGCTCATGATTTCTCTATATAATTATAAACACAATGATATTACTTAGTGCTTTGTTGCAACGAATAGTATAGGCAAGCATTTTCATGGTTCCTTAGCTTACATGGTTCCTTAGCTTACATAACATTCAAACTGAAATCGCTGCAATAATACGACAAAATTTGGCGAGGATCATGGACAATGCTCTAAAAAGGGACTGTATGCCTTAATACTCAAAATATAAATTTCTATTTATTCGATAATTTCGATAATATAAAGCATGAAGCAGACTTCGAATGCTGTGTTGCAGGTGTATAACAACAAGGCTCACAAAAGCAAAATTTAATTTATCGTAAATATTTTGACAAAATTGTCTCTTAGTTTAATAAATGCTGAAACTGTACTTCATACCCTAGACAAGCGTTAATTCTTGTGAACTAAGCCTGCTGCACGACTGTGAGATTTTACCCGCACTCACAATCTGAAGTTAGTAACTAATACTTTTTTCCTTGGGCAATAGTATTAGTTACTGACTTCAGATTGTGAGTGCGGGTAAAATATCACAGTCGTGCAGCAGGCTTAAGGTAACTTTCGGGTTGGGTACAGTTGCCTGTATGACAATGCCGTTTATAAAATCCCGTTTCCCAAAATCACAGTATTTCAAAATCCCGTACTCTGTCATGATAAATTGCGTTAGGTTACGTTAAAAATCGCGAGATTTTTAACCTAACCTAAGCCAATGTGTGCGCGCGTGTATGCGTAAATAAAGATACGAATAATTCTGGATACAGATGTGCGGAATTTACGCATGCGAAAACGCAAGTTAACTTCATTATAGAGTATTTTCATGAGCGTAAATTCGATAGAGTTTTCAATACACAATTTACAATTTGTTTTTGGATTTCTGTCAAAACATTGAAAAGCCACCTTGATGTTAGTATTAATTCGTGATATTTTTTTTTGTTGTGTAGTCAACAGTGCTGCGGTGCGTTTTTTTTAGAAATAGAGACAACTTGCGAAATAACGCATGCTAGACGAAATGCATGTGTTTTAGTTTATATAAAGTAGTGGATTCTAAATTCTCTGCAAGCGAAATTTCGCACGTTGTTTCAAGCATTAAACTAAAAAATGTATTTTATTTGGTGAATCCCGTAACAAATTCATTACATAAGAAGGTATAGACCCGTTACGTGATAGAAAATGTTATCTGATAAGATGAAATAAAGGCGATAAATAACATTAAAAGACAAAAAAGACATATTATGATTCAAACAGTTTTTTGATTGAAAAAAATACTTTTTGGCTCCTTATCAAAAGGTCTTTTAAACATAGCAAATGTATCACATGAACTCTTTTTTGTTATTTACCTCACATATTTGAGTTAACAACAGTTAAGGAAAGAACCCATATATGACATAGTACTGCAATACTTGTATACATAAAAATGTATTTAACTAAATTTTAGTTAAAACTATTTGTTTATTTAAAACTTGTATTTAAAATTAAACTTATCATCATTTTCATTTTGTGATAAAATTTAAAACAAATAGTTAGATGAGCTGGTTTCGGACATTCGTCCTTTATCAAATCTGGTTAATTACTCCAAATTTGATAAAGGACAAATGTCTGAAACCAGGTCAACTGACTGTTTGTTTTAAATTGTATCACAATAATGAAAATGGTAATTTACTATTTTCAATTTTCAATTTTCAATTTTAATATTTTCAATTTTCATATTTTAAATTTTTCGGTAAATTCATTTATTTTTCAAAAACTCTATGGCAAACTGATCCGATTTTTACCACAGTAAACGACTTACCCGACTATTGGCCCGCAGCCATAGTAGAGCTTACTATACGGGTATTTTCGTTAACTCAGTTCTACTCTACACAAGAAAAAGTGCGAATGATCAGCACATCGTTTGCTTCGGCAATTTTCTAGATATTTGTAATTTTTAGAATTTTCAAAACTTCCTTATTATTTTTAGTTATTGCCTTAGGACGTTTCATTATAATCTAACTAATATTTTAACTTTCTATAAGTGGAACTATACTTCTCCATCAATGTCAAGCAACCGTTGCTTGTGTTATTGCAATTTTAACTGATCGCATGAGAACAGCATAAAAGCAATTGCAAAATAGAAGAAAACGAGATCAAGAGAAGAAGCCAGTATGCTTCATTTAGAAGTAATATGTCCTTTCGAAAAGCACTGGGGCCTGGCTAGGATTCAATGGGCTAATCACATATGGCATGTAGCGCCAACAAAATAAAATAAATAAAAACCTTCTATAAATGTGGTGATATTTATTTCAAAAACTTCCAGTGTAACATTTTATTAAACCATCGTAGTATGCACAATTACATTTCTTATAATTGCGGGTCTCGAAAATTTTTACAGTTAACTGACCAATTAGGATTTGAGGTGTTCAAATTTGTACATGACCTTCAAATTTTTTAAAACCATTTTAATAATTGGTTTTCGCTGCCCAATTACTGTGCAACCAACTGACAATTTGTGATCAAATAGTAATCAATTAGATTCAGCTTTTGTTGTTAGAAAATTCGTTAGTTGAGGTGCCCAGCTTAATGGAAGTAAGCAGGAAATCCTCAAATTGTTATGCTCTTACGACAGTTTTAATTTAAAAAGTGAAGTGATAAATCATGAAAAGTGATCTAGGGTAGAGTTACCGTGAACATTACTTAACTACTAACGGTAGTGACGTTGTGAACGACTGCAAATTACAAAAACTTATATGCTGAGTTGATTAATTTAAACGAATCCCATAATACGGAACCAATCCCATAATCCCATAAGCGAATCCCATAATATACGGAAGCTTTGCTTGCTTCTGTGTCTTGGTCCATAATTGTTCCCGGTTTTCTAACGATACTAGTGGTTCCTGACGGGTTCTTCCGATATACGCACCTTTTTTGGGGATTTCTGGCTCATTTAAATATGGTATGCGGAAAGCTTATACTTAAAATAATAAATAGAATTGAGTTTAGATTTGACATGCCGCCAGTGACCAATTATACAGTTTTATACACTTGAAGATATAGTTAAGTTAGAAGAACCTAATATAACTTTCCCAAACCTGATAGGTCCTATTTTACTATTCTGTTATTCGAAATAAGAAAGAGAATATATAAAAATGTCTATAAATCGAGTGGACTAAATTGGTTCATTCAAGTTAACCAGAAAAGATAGTAAATTATTAAGATGCCATATGCATGATGTACATACTTATATTTACTTGGATTTAATCTATAAAATAATGATATTCAACCATAAACCTTATCTGTTATCTATTCATTCAATAACTTGACCATCATACTACAACTAACCGAACCCTCCGCCCTTTACACCAATAAAATACCATTTAAGCAGTTAAATTATTTTTCAATATTTTCATACCGTATTTCGAATCGAGGAACAATTTTGTTGTTGTTGATCAACAGGTTGATTATAAAATCAATTGACTTGTCAACCCTTTTTAGTGTTTGAGAAAGCACATAAAGTGAGATCTACATACCTCCCCATATCTTTTTTCTATATTATATATTTTGCTATATATAGAGTAAATATATTGTACCATCGTCGTATATATAAATTCATCACCAAATATTCTAAAGTTGAAGTGAGAAATTTTTCGCATATACGAATTTTCGAATAAATTCACAATAATGATATTATGGTGATGATGGGGTTGTTATGAAGCAGCAGCAGCATCAGCAGCAGCACAGAAAAATATTAGAACGACAACAGCGGTAAAATGGAAAAGGATTATTGTATTAAATCTGGAGATCTCTTCTTTATAAAATATTTGTATACCACACACAAAAGTACTAAAGAAGAGAACTTCTATCAACTAGCAATTTAAATTTTTCAATCTTACATTTTTTTTTTATTCCAATGAAGTAGAAATTTGACATTGCTACGACCTCGCTAAATTTTCAGTTTAAAAATGGAAAAAAAATCTAAGATTGGAATAAAAAAGCTCTCTGGTTCTGCCTTCTTTATTTATTTCTTTTATTCTAGAGTTTTTTTCTGTTCATGTTGCCTTCTTCCTTTTTCTTCGCAAGGATTGAGAGGAACGAAAAGAGGGGATTTCTTTTTAGTTTTTGTTTTTTGTTTTCTTAAAGATATAGCACCTTGCCTTTCTATAAGTGAAGACAAAACAAGGTAAGAATATGAAGAGCAATCTCGTCATACATATATAGGATATTTTTATATGGGATATATAACGACATAAAATTAAGAATGTACAGATGTGTAAGAATATCACTTCGTATATGACGACAATGGTAACTAAAAGCGCGGTTAACAAATTAGGATAAATGTCAAAGTTCAGAGTATTTAATATCTTACTATACACTAAAAGTTCTAAAAACTGGAAAAATGCGAGCTATCACCTTAGTTAGTGGATAGAGTATTGCTAATTAGTTTTTGATTATTGACCTGGTACTTATTAACCTGCATTGACATACGGCAATTTTTAGAATAAAATTAGTATGCATTTTCAGTTCTTTAAAATTGATTCAACCAACAGTGTTATAGTACAGGCCTAGCTAGAATGCATCCGTTCTGCCCCGTTCCGTTTTTCCGCCAAAATTATAGATTACGACATTTCCAGTATAATTTGAACGTACGGACGGAGAGCGTAACAAAATTTGGAATTTGGTTGGAACCGTAATTTAAAAAAAAAATTAAATTTACGGAGAGACAAATTATAGTTTTACCATAATTAATTTTTTGACTTAAATAGTCAAACATTTGATGATATCGATCATTACTACTTTTTGCAATGGATCGGACAAGTGGTGCGGTGGTTAAAGCTTCGGCACTTGGACCGGGAGGTACTGGGTTCGAATCCCATCAGAGGCTAGATGCAAATCGAATTTTCATCATCGATTTCAATCGGTGATGTTAATAAACACAACTAAGACCCTCTGATGGAGTGCAGAATTCAACGCCGACCCACCGTTCATGTCAATGTACAGGTTGACATGGAGCTTGCAATGTACAGGTGGTATGCTGTAGTTGTGTGAGTAGGTGAATGGGTTAATGATGTGGCGTGAATGCGTGGTATCACAATAGGCCAAAAATGGCCTAAGTGTCAAACCACTGAAACCTAAAAAAAACCTAACCTACTTTTTGCAAAATGTATTTCGAGAGGCATTAAGAACACGTACATAACAAATTGAAAGACAAACCAACTGTAAAACGATGAAAATGTTGTTTTGCAATCAATATTGGTTGTGGTATGAAAAAATGTCTCTGGCAGAAGAATTTGCATTAAAAATTTATATTTTTAAGAGGCTGTGCGAAACAGTAATTAATCATAATGCTATCGAGCAATGTCAACGAAAATGAAACTGTTTCGCACTCATTAATGTAAACGGGTATTGAATGATATATAACCGTAACATTCAAACCGTAATCCCAAGTCTCCAGTACAATTTGCAGCAAACTTAAAAACTCCGCAACTTGCAGCAGTTTAATCAGTTTGTTCCCAGCTCTGTCAAAACTCTTTGAAAAAATGCTTCTTAAAAAACAAAAACTTATCACCAATGGATTTAGAGAAGATCATGAAACCATAGAGTAAGTGCATACGATTGTATCAAAATTAGGAAACTCATTTGAACAAAAATAGTAAATCGCTCATTAATAATTACATCAGACAGCTGAAAATGAAAGATTATGCTACTCGCCACAAGTGGCAGTACTATCAAAAAAGAGAATTTGTGTTGTTATTTTATTACCAGTGAAATTTTTTTATTCATTTTGTATCTCTTTTTCACAAAATAAAACATCTCAGCGGAAAACTTTTTTTATTTTTAAACATTTCGTAGTTTATAAAAACTTTTGCAAATAATGCAACTTCCATATCATCTTCCATTATTTAAATTTAATTTAATAATTCGTTTATCCACGAAAAGTCGACAATTTCATATTTCGAAAAGTCAGGCACAGCTTGTTTTGTTGCTGTTACTGCCATGAATTTTTATTGTGATTACTGAGCAATTTAGTTTAGATCATAATTTAGTCGAAAAAATCGACCTGTAGATCAGTATTTGATTTTCTGTTTAACTTCAAATTCGAGGAACCACAAAACAGCGATACAAGGTGAAATAAACGGGTATAACGAATTAACTCAAGTACATGAAATTGTTTTTCGGTAGATGTATTATTAGGCGATTCCTCGATATTCTGACCAAAACTTGTTCCAAGTGTATGATCTGGGTGTTTTTGCCTATGTTATAAAACTATAATGCTTTAGAAAAGGGTACTATATAGATAAAATTAAGAAAACTTAAAATAAAATAAATAATTTAGTTGTTAGTATAGTGATTAATGATTAATTAACTAGTAGTAAGTGAATAATGTATATCAATATAAAAAGTATAATGAGTATTTTATACAATATAGTCGAGGATAAAATAATTATGAGATCCTTAATATTTAGTAATTAATCAGTGTACAATCAGTAATTAGTCAGTGGCTGTTGTGGTGCCATTCTTTCCGATAGTGAAAATTTAATAGATAATTAAAACAATTTTTTATGTTTTAACGAACAGAAAACAAGTGACACCACAGTTTAAAAATTTATTTTTTCAGAAAAATGTTTCGTTTATTTTTTACAATAAAATAACAGAGCCTACTTGAAATTAAATGTTTTAGTCAACCAATTAATGGGCCGATTCTCGTGTCATAAAATTGCTGTTATGTTATTTTATTTCCCCGCTTCCTATTGGAATTTATATTGAAAAAACAAAAATAACATAACATTAAATAAAATTTTAGATCCCAGAATCGACCCTAATGTAACATTGTATTTTCGCTTCAATTTTCATTCAATTTTCGTTTAGACAGACAATCAAAGAAGTTCGAATGGGTCCCATTTAATGGGAAAATATGTATATATTTTATGTAAATATAAATTTTATGTCTCTAATCAATATGTATTAATTGTTTCGTAAAGCTAGAATATATTAATACGCCGTGTGGTCTTGCGAGTTCTGTAGTTGACCTCAATTCATTTGTGTAAGACATGCATACATTACGTAATTAGGATGCTACATATATCTTTATTGTAATCATTTTTTTATCTTAATTTTGATTTTAATCTACAAAGATCCATTCGTGATCTAGAAATAGTTTATTATCCAAATTCTAAAAGTCATAAATTGATATACAAAACAACAAAAAATTGACAACCAATTTAGATTTTTCGGTTAGAAAGGGACAGAAAATAAGTCACCTCGCCAGCTTACTTATTTGAATAAGTTAGGTTCCACAAATAAGTATTCGTTTGGAAAACAGCCTAAAGGATGAAGGATGAAACACACCAAGAGCAGCGCAACATATTCCAAACAATCCACACTAGCGGCTGCGAATGGGTGTGCACATCAAGCAGCGCAGCAGATTGTTTTGTTTTAGTAGTAAAATTGAATTGTGCAAATTTTATCGAGGTTATGAGTAGCAGCAAAGAGCAGCAAATTGAAGTGCTGGGTGTGGAACCTGTTGATGTCGCGACAGATGCAACTTCATTCAATATAATATCTTTAAATTTAAATTTTTTAATTCTATTTACAAAATGATTAATGTCTTTTAATGGAAATACCTATATTTATACGCAAACTATGATTTTGTATCATTACATAAGCGAATAAGCCAACATTTAAATTTGCTGCTCGCTGCTGCTGCATGGTGTGTTTCATTCTTAACTTTACTGCACTTGGCAGCTACTCATAACCTCGATAAATTTGGCACAATTGTATATACAACTAAAACAAAACAATCTGCTGCGCTGCTTGGTGTGCACGCCCATATGCAGCCGTTAATGTGGATTGCTTGCGGAATATGTCGCGCTGCTCTTGGTGTGTCTCATCCTTAAGAGTGTGTTTCAATTGGTTTAAATACCGCAGAAAAAGTTAAAAAGTTAAAAATTGAGGTGAATAAAAATGTCAAACTTTTAATCTGCTTCATGTAGAAAACATTTGGCTGACAAAAATATTTGTTTGTTAAAAGAAATTTGTCATTGAGTTTTGTTTTGAGAAAAATCGTAATGATTTAGATGTAAACTGACCATATTTAAATAGTATTTATTTTACATATTTTCATATTTAAATTTGCTATATACGTTCATAATTACACATAAAATAAGCAACCATGTTATTGTCAAAATTTTAACCAATATCTGTTTCAAAAAAGTTAAAAAAAAAAAATTACCACGGAACTTTCTTTAACTTTTTATGCGGCATTTAATCCAATTAAACACACACTTATTGTCAAAATTTTAACCAATTGATACAGATAAAAGTTAAAAAGTTAAAAAAAATTGCCACGGATTTTTTTTTAACTTTTTATGTGGCATTTAAACCAATTGAAACACACACTAAGAACGGGGTTGTAGTAAAGCCGTTTGAGCAAATGTTTGACATTTTTTATTTGCTGTCACAGTTATAATGTCACATTAGCCATGTTTTTTGATTTTTCAAATCAAAATTTGTGACCTAAAACAAAATTTGGATCAGGTTTTCCACATAAAATTTGAACTGATCCGGATCAATGGGTGGGATAAAACACGGCAAATGAATACCATTTAACAGTTATTTGTTATCTACATAGAGCGCACAATAATATTTTGTTGCTCGTGAGAAGCGATTGTTGTCCGATGCTTGCCGAGACTGTGAAAACTGTATTATAAACTTAATACTTATATTTTAAAACATAAATTGGTGACCTCAGTGATTTTATTCCGAAATCGGTGCATCGGACGAGAAAGCTTGGACAGGATGTTCATTATTTTGCGAATATTTTGAAAAATATCTTATTGAGAAAATGATAAAGAACAATTTATCTAAAAGTCTCCTGTACACAAAGAAATTTAATTCGAGTTGATGTTTTTTATACATTAAACTTATTTTAGAAAAGTGATAACTTGGTTATGATATTGAGGTTATGAGAATGAGAAGCAAATTCACATAGGCACAATACAATTAAAAACATCAGTGGTGACATTTTTTGCAGTGGTTCCAATAAATAACACTTTAACTATGTTGAACCAGTTTTACCAGTAACATGATTTTCAATCTACCGTTTTTCGGACATCTAATGGGCCTCTTAATTGGAAAATTATAATAAAAATCCTAATTATGTATAGTCAAATTATACCTTGCTAAAATCCTGTGACGTAGTACGGAAGACTGTAAGTAATAAGAATAACAACTAACAAATTTTCTTCATATGTTAACATAAAGTAGATTGATAGCGCGCATCTTAAATTCGGTTAGCCCATTAACCAACCGTGAACTAATATACATACTTACTTCAATATTGTGAAATCTCTTAAATTTAATTTAATTATAAGTACCATATAATGTATGCTGTTTGAATATAAAGTTTTAGGATTAAGATTTAAATAAACAAAATGGCGGGAGTAGCAATCGTGCTATAATAAAATTATCGATCAATCGGAAAAAGTGGTTTTATGAAAACCATATATATATATATATGTATGTACATAAATAACATATTCATATCTAATCTAAAGATAAAAACATAAAAATTGTGGTGATGCATGCAGTTTTGTGTTGGCCTATACATACACGAAAAATAATATTCGATAGAAATGCACACGCATAATACACCGAAATTTTATTTTCATTTTCGTATTTTGTTGTTGTTGTTGCTGCTGCTACTTTTTTTTTTGCTTTAAAGGTTTTCCCTCTATATTAGGCAGATGTTAATTTAATGTACATATGTACATGCATTTGGTTTATATACTTGCATGATGTACAGACAGCATACATATATATTTTATAGAACATATATTAACACACATACAAGTGCAATACGTTATTGATCGAGTTGGAAATGATGTACAACGGCGAATAAATGTATATATATGTACACATATATACACGGGTAACAAACACTATGAAAACGCAATTAGATGAGGACGATGATCAAATTTATCCTTATTTATATTTTTGTTTTATTTAGATTGAAGAACAACGTCTGGTCGGACTATTTTATAAACATGAAACAATTTTTATGTACAAACAGAAAAAAGGATATTTTATATGATTTGAATTCGATCGCTTCAGTTTTTTAATTAAATTCGTGCTTTGCCATTCTGAACGATAATGGAAGTTGTATCACATCCGTATAAACTAGATTGGATTTGATCGTTTTTCCTCCGTGGCAACTATGTAAATATGTAGCATGTAGGACATATTGTTAGTTTCAGCACTATTTTCTTTCATTTTTAAAATTTAATTTTAATTTTTTTCTCTTAATTTCCTGTTTCATAACAAAACGAACGAAAACATCTTGAAACTTTTAAAGTTCATTAATCCTGAAATTCGTTTTTGTGTTTTGTGAATGTAAACATAATACATATATAAAACCCAAATCATAAATAAATAAATCAATATAAAGAAGAATTGAATGCCATATGGTATGGTTTTTGTTAAAAAGTGTATATGTAACTATATTTGAATGTTTAAGTCAAATTATGAATTTAAAAAAAAAAATCTGGTATTGGTCGCAGCTATTATGCCTCAACCAGCAAACTCATCTTGAGCTTAAGTTGCACGCTGTATATACTACAATCACCAAAATTGTATAGGCTTCTCGTCACAAATAAACAACTAACCGCTAACATTTTGGTGGTTGTACCGCTCCCCTAAGTGGTCCAAACGGAGCACAACTTAAGCTCTTAAGTTTTCGCTGGTTGAGGCTTAAATCGAATCATTTCTTTTAGAGGTTTATATAAAATATTGGGTTTTACTAGTAAGTAGCTGTCCAGAGTACTGCCAGCAACCAGAAACTATTTTAATTCCCAAAAATATTTACAATATTTGATCGAATAATATAATAATATAATAGGAATATAGTAGGAATAGAAATAAAATTATTCTACGCAAAGTTCTCCCATTGACCACTAAAGCCACTGTTTTGAAAATTATAATTTTATGGGTTTGCATGTTGACAAAAAAAATTTAGTTTTGAATTAGTCAACACAAATTATCAATTTTTTTATTTTTATTGCACAAGAAACCAAATGAAATAATTAAATAATACGAAAAAAGACTTAAACGATAAACACAAAAATAAGAAATATTTTTGACTGACCACGTGGCACAATGGTTAAAGCTTTGGCGTTTGGATCGGGAGGTCCGGGTTCGAACCCCGATAGAGGCAGGATGATACAAAGTGAAGTTTTATCAACAGATTACTATCTGTGGTGAAATGTAACACATCTATAACTACCTGTCGGTGTGCAAAACCCATGGGCCGACCCATCAAGTATATAGGCTGGCATGGAGCTTGCAATGTGGAGATGGTCTTAAATCACGTCAAGTTGGCTGGGAGGCGTAAAGTAAGGACGTAAAAAGCATAACCATGGAGAAACAGGGTGAGCCTTATTTTATTTTTTCGTAATTACAGTCAAACCTGTTTTTGTGCGGTAATAGGGACCGCATAAAAAACTTCACGAGTAGGTTTAGAAAATAGTTTTCGCAACACAAGTAAAAGGTTTTTTTATGCGGTGAATAGGGAAGACATAAAAAATTTTCACGTTGAAAATATCTCAAAACATTACGCAACCTGACGCAATACTCACGCAATGTGATGAAAAATCTAAAATCGAAAAAACAAAATAGCCAACGACAATTAACTAATTAGAATTATCACATTCAATTATGTTCTAATTTGATTGAAATTTTGAAAGCACTTAAGTATATTGTACCGAATAAATTTTTGTCCCACCGTATAAAAAATCACACAAAAAAGACCGCACAAAAACCAGGTTTGACTGGATTTGTTTTGATATAAAAATAAAACGCATACTTTGATTGCTTTATTAAAAGTTTTGTACCAACCGATAAAATTAAACTAGAAACGTTTGGCTCTGACTTTCAACTTTCAACACAAATTTCATTCCAATTCGAATAGGAATAAAGGAATAGGAATAATATTTCCCAAATTAAACCGAATCTATGTCATTTTTTTAGTCACACTCTAATTCTCATATACAGAAACACGTCTGACAAAATGTTTTGTTACGCTTTTTTTCTACGAAAAAACCACTAATTAAAACCAAATAATAACAAAATTAGTTTGCATTACTCTGGGTAACGCCATATATCTCATTCAAAAATTTGATGCATAATTTTCGAAATCGCCAAGTTTACTGTTTTGCCAAAACAACATTGTCAGTTGCTAAAGTCTTACATCAACGACCGTTACTTCCGGGTGAGACAGGGTAGGGAATACTCTAAACTGAAGAAAATATTGGCAGGGGTTCCTCAAGGCAGTATTCTAGGCCCCGTCTTATACCTCCTGTATACAAATGATCTACCTGACATAGAGGAAGCTAAAATAGGAACGTTTGCTGATGACACAGCTGTTATGACCACCGATGCTAGTATCGTTGAGTCCATCAGGAAACTACAAAATGCTATTAATATAGAAACTACAAAATGTTATTAATTTACTGGACAAAACAATGGAGAGTAACACTTAACGAATCGAAATCAACACATATCAACTTTACAAAGAGGAAATTAGAATATATTCCGATTAGTCTGAATTCAACAACAAATTTCATATTCTGATAATGCTAAGTAAATGACAATCTCCATCGAGACCTAAACATGGAATACGTCAGCGATGAATTACAAAAATTTGTAAGGAATCATGTACTGCAATTGCAGCAGCATAACAACGAGGAGCTTCGGAACCTACTGGCTCGCACCAATGGGCCAAAGCGCCTAGAAAGAACAAAGCATTTAGAATTAGTGATTCCTTGAGCTACTTAAATCAAAGGACTGGCAGAGCTGGGATGAACCGATAGGTTTCATCGCACAAGAGTAGACTTCAAAAATAATAAAACAATTACTAGATAATCTATATGATTAGTTGTACATACAGAAATAATGATTTCTTAAATAAAAGAAAAAAAAAATAATAATTTAAAATAATAATTTATTAAAGTTTTGTGAAAAATATAATTTGAAATACAAATTTTCTTGATGTGTAGCCGAGTGTATCCCAATGGCTTACACCTCGATTCCGACATATAGAGTGTTCTATTGAATGTTTACCAAATTTTGTATCCATCGCGATACGAAAACATATTTTTACTTCTAAAATACCGTTTTTCTATCGAAAATGCGTTGATGCGTTGTAGCGAGAAAAGATATTTTTTTAATTTTATTCAATATTACAACTGATTCAGAGACCATCTAGTAATTTATCTATCTTAAATTAGTCTCTCGGTTGATGAGAGATAAACTATTCATTACCTATTTTACAATTATTTCTTAGTTGTAATTAGGACTGCCTAGCTCCAGTGGGTTCTGCTTTGAAGCTTGCTCACTCCATAGGTGGTGACCACCATACGAAGTACGGTTTTTTTTTTATTATTACTGCAATCTGTTCTGGGGCCAAGGCTCTTCGAAGTCTTTCGCGGTTTGCTTTTCTGTTCATACTTTTACGCCGTTGCCAGCCAATTCGAGGACGTACGGCTATAGGTCCGACTTTTATCACCATCTGCACATTGCATAGCTCCATATGCCAGCCTATATTGGCATGGAAGATGGGTCGGCCCCATGAGTTTTGCACTCCGATAGGATTCGAACCCGGTACCTCCCGATCCAAACGCCAAAGCTTTAATCACTGTGCCATTTGTTAGGTTACGACGTACTTACGTCTGCATTACGAACATTCACATGCTGCTTCTGGGATAGTATTATTGATGTTTCTATTTAATCTACCAGTTGCAACTCTCTGTACCAATTTGAGAACTCGGAGATTTGTTCGCTCTTCTAATACCTTTTTGAGTAAATCATATTGGTTTTAGTGATTGTTAATAAGGGCAATTTTTTATTGTTGTTTTATTGTTTTTTGTGCTCGTAATCCTCTAAGACTCCTTTTGATACAAAGAAGTCAAGAAAATCTTGTAATTTATGTATGTCAATATCCCAATTTATTGGTTTGTCGCAAAAATTATTTGCACTAAAATCACCGCCTATGTTAAAATTTGAACCTAATGATTTAAAAAGTCGACTGTGGTCTTCTTTTTCAACTAATGACATGGGAGGTAGTAAATAGAGGAGATTCTGAAACCGCTATTATTATTTGATTCAACTTGAAGTTACATTATTTTTGTTTCTATACCGGGCTTGTGTAATGTTTGCAATTTAATTTTTTAATTTGGCTATAGTTCAAAGACGAATGAATTTTTTTTAGAGCGGTTTATTTTATTACAAGTTCCATTAAGTATGGAACACAATTTCATTCAAATAACTTCCACGGCAGTACCCCAATGTGTCAACCCAATTTTTGGGCAACTTAATTTGACCTTTCAAGTCTTTGGTAGTCTCTTACATCCCACAAAAACAAATCCAACGGAGTCAAATCGTAGCTGCGTGGTGGCCAATTGACAACTGCGTTACGGCTGATTATTCGATCTCCGAAGGCACTATGCAACAGAAGGATTGTTGCGTTTGCAAGTCGCCCGTCCTGTTGAAAACAAATGTCGTGTGTGTCCTCCTCTTGAGTTCTGGGTAACAAAAACTGATGACCAATGATGTCGCCGGCGAAAATTCACACCATTGAGCCACTCGTTGTGGATGCATCGGCTTTTCCGGTTATGCGTGAATTTTCTGAGCTCCAAATGCGACAATTTTGCTTGTTGACGTAGCCTCCGATGTGAAAATGAGGTTTGTCGGAAAAGATGATTTTTTGGTGAAAATGCTCATTTTTTCCAAGGGTTCTACAGCCCAATTAGCGAACCGAAAACGTTGCGGATGGTCATTTTGCTTCAGCTCCTGCACTAATTGAACTTTGTACGCTTTTATACCGAGGTCTTTATGCAAAATTCTCATTACAGAACTGCGTGAAATGTTCAATTCTTGAGCACGATGGTGAGTTGAAGTTGATCAAAGACACGTTCTGAGCAACAGCTGCAATGTTCTTGACTGTACACGCTGTAAATGCATGTGCACGGATCGGTTTATCCAATAACAATCAAATTTCACGATCTCGCTTCCACTTAAGTTTCCTACAGTCTGGGTAGAAAACTCACTACTTTGAAAGTAAGTTTTCAATATTTCCTAACTTTGTTCAAGCGTAAAGTGATCCATTTCGTAAATTTTCCAAACATTAAACTAATTTTCTGTCATAAAGCGAATAGTGTAAGTGTTTCCACACTCGAAATAACCGTTGTCTTGATAAAATACATTTTTTCATCGCGTCACATTTATAGATCATTCGGCCTTACCTTGCTTTTTCTTCGGTCTCTGAAAAACTCCTTCCGATTATCTTGAACATGTCCAAATTGTGTTGAGAAACATCAACTCTTTCGCACGTCATTGTTCACTGTTTGTCATTTTGTCCTCGTACGAATTTCCTCGTACCAATTTTAAACTATTGCATCCACCGTCTGATATGGCATGGCATAAAACTCATACTGGGTGTTTTTTATTTATTTTAATGTGGGAGAGATCAGAGAGAACAGAAGAAATACTTATCCGATAAATACGAGAATTTTTTTCTCTGATCTATTATCTGTCAGAACAGATAATTTTAATTTTTGTTTTTTTTTATTATCGGAGAATTATACGCCAAAAGAAAAATTTCGTATAAATAAAAAATTAAATATTTAAATACACAAATTACAAATTCTATTTCTTACCTGAATTATTAACTGTTGTCATGTTTGAATTTAATAAAAACTCGTGCTGCTGTCAAATAAGAATCTCAAATTTTTTCAGATTAAAATTGTATTATCGGAGACTTATCCCGAGCTTAAAAAAAAAACATAGAAATATTTTTTTCCTCGGATATTAAAAAAAAAACACTATGTTTTTTGACAGATAATTTATTTCTCCAATTACTCAGACAACAAAAAGAAAACACCCACTGATCATGTTTTGCTTTCGTTTCTTTAACTATTTTCCCGTACCGTTGTGATGGACACTACAGGCTCATATTTCAGTTCCGGAAACTAAACCTGATAGTAACGACTCGTTATTAAGTTCACTATGCTCCAGAAAAATTTCAAGATAATCGTACCGTTTTTATTGTTTCCAGAAACCGCTAGTTCCGAAAACCAAACCTGAAAGTAACCACCTTTCATAATGTTCGTTGTGATTGGCCGATATATTGGACAAAGATTTGATTTAAAAGGCTCAGATGCGTTTGGCTCATTATACGAACAGCTTTACTTCATGATTTCCGGAAACCGCCAGTTCCATGTTTGTTAACGGCCATACGAATTTTAAGATAATCCTGCTATTGTGATTGGTGCTCCTGCTCCAATCCTGCTATTGTGATTGCTACATTTTCATATTTGAAGGGGCAATATATTTGACAGTGATTTGTTTTAATAACTCCTGGAAACAAAGAGTTGCGGAAACCAAACTTAATAGTAACGACTCGTCATTATGCTCGCTACGCTCTATAAAATTAAATTAAAATAAATTAATTAAAAGCTTAATCGTACCGTTATGGTTGGCGCTGCAGGCTCACATGTATTTGGCCCAATATATTAACCGTTTTACTACATGGTTCCCAAAAACCGGAAGTTCCGGAAACAAAACGTAATAGTAACCACTTGTATATTTGGATGACTCAATATATTTAAATTTGAAATCCCTTTGTTTCAATAACTCCTGAAAACAAAGAATTTCATAAACCAAACCTTATGGTATCAACTCTATTTCAAGTCAATCGTACAGTTGTGATGGGTGCAACAAGCTCACATGTATTTGGCCGTTAACCGTTTTATTAAATGGCTCCCAGAAACCTCAAATTTCTAAAACCTAACCTGATAGTAACTACTTATCATGACGTTCATTACCGGCCATAAAAATTTCAAGACTGATTGGCCTTACAGGTTCATATTTGAATAGGCCAGTATATTTGACAGGGATTATCCTTAATAACTCTTAGAAACAAATAGTTTCAAAAACCAAACCTGATAGTTATATACATATTATGCTTCCTATGCACTGTAAACATTTAAAATCGATGAAATCTTTCTGATTGCGGCTACCTCACTCACATGTGTTTCGCACTCAAAAAAAAATTTACAAAATTTCTGTAAATATACAGCCCACAAAATAATTTGTAAATTTGACAAAAATTGTAAACTTTATAAAAATAAATTGTAAAAATAACAAATTTTTTTTAGTAAATGCAATAAAATTTTCATAAAATTGAAAATATTGAAAAAATACAATAAAATTTGTTAATTTAATAAAAATTTCGTCAAATATACAAAATATTAAAAATAAAATTGAAAGGGACGTTGATAAATTACAAAAAATCATAATTATTACAAAAATACGTTACCATTTTCCAGGAATTTATTTTTATAAAGTTTACAGTTTTTGTCAAATTTACAAATTATTTTGTGTGCATATATTTACAAAAATTTTGTAAATTTTTTTTGAGTGTGCCCAATGCAAAAACTGTTTTATTTCATAGTGCCCAGACACTGCTAGTTTCGGAAACCAAACCTAGTAGTAACCACTTGTCATTGTGTCCGTTACCGACCATAAAAATTTTAAGCCAATGCTACTGTTGTGATTAGCGGTATAAACTCATATTAATTTGGCCTGATATAATTATTTGTAATTTTTTCGTCAACATATTTGTCTGGGTTTTGAATATATACATTATTAGTTTTTTTTTTCATTCAATATGTTTTTTCCACTACTAGTCATAACAGGCATCATTATTATGTGTTTTAGTAGCCTGAGAAACAAAGTTTCTTCATAATATTTTATGAACCAACCATATGTTTTTATATAAATATACCTCGATTTTTGGGGCAGCAGCTGGTCTGTTACATTTTCGACTATCTCACATATTTCAGGTGGCGTGCCGATTAAACCATCATGCTCCATTTTTTTTTTAATTGAATACCAATTTGACTGAACAAAATTAAAACTTCAAATAACAAAACAAAATGCAGTGTCATTTTAAATTTTCGCTTACTACAATTCAATAAAAAATTCGGGCTACTTCGACGTAGTTAATATTATTAAAGAGCAAGTGTTTCCCTTATCAAAAATTATTTTCTTATCAACAAAAAACCTTAGTAGTGGAAAAAATAGTATATACACCACGCTTGAGAAGTGCTATTATAGCCCTCGCTTACTATAACCCTCGACGCTCCGCATCTCGGGTTATAAACTCGCTCGGGCTATAATAGCATACTTCTCAACCTTGGTGTATAACATAATATTATTAGGAGGTTATAATATTCCTTGGACTGAAGTAATGTCAATTTAAAAAATTTAATTAAACGACGCGCTAGGATGAAAAAATAACTTTAATGTTGCCTGATCCAATTATTTAGTTTAGTTTAGTGTTTTTGGACCACAATGTCGTGTAAGCTAATTTATTGGTCAGACTTGAACCATGATCTTCAAGAATGGCCGATATAACGGCCACCCAAATTTAAGTAAAAATATCATCAGTACATTCAGAAGATCAAACCACTAGCAAAACATCTAAAGTCGTGTATTATTAACAGTAACTCGTTTTAGTTAGGTGACTCAACGATCAAGTTCATGTAATAGCCAGAACTAAATCACCAATTCCAAGAATGGCGTGAAAATGGAATTTTCAAAATTATCATCCATTCCTGGAGATTGTGATTCAGGTCTGGCTAGTAACCTGACCAAGACCAACTAGCGCTGCAGTGCTCGACTTTGGGGTTTTTGCAACAAATTTTGGTCTGCTAGAATCTAGATGCACTAATCTTTATTTAATTTAAATTTAGATGGTCATTACCGGCCTATCCTGAAGTTCTTGATTCAGATCTGGCTAGTATGGAGTTAATTTTAAATTTAAATAAAAACTGAGAATATCTTTTTCTTTAAGTGATAATTTTTATTTATTTTTATTTTTTCTAGTTTCGAGAGTTCTCTCTTCGTCAGCTATTTTGCTTTTGAAAAATGAGAAAATAACGAATATTGAACTCTCTAAACTAGTTCAAAAATAAAAAATAAAATTAAATAAAAATTATCACTTAAAGTAAAAGATATTCTCACTTCTTATTTAAATTTGAAATTAAATCTCGTGATAGAAGTGCACAACAAAATAACGGAAAATAATACATGAAGTTGGCCATTAAGTTACCTAACTAAAACCTCCTTGGGCTAGTCATGTACGACTTAAGGTTAAATTTTTATCTGTTAGATACTCTAATGTTCTCGTAATTTTTATTACCATTTAGAATTAGAAAATTTGCAATTTGATTTTTACAGGTAGGTATAGGTACATTTTGTTAATCGGTGGAATTTATGTAATTTCGTATGAAACTCTAATATTCTAGTTAGACTATTTTAAAATCTTATTGGAAATTGGGAGGAAATACATAAGTGGTACGAGCACCTGCCAGAATAGCAGTATCTTCAGATAATATTGCAATATTTGCATTGTTTAAACATGGTAGGTAAGTGATGGAGGTAAAAATAAGTCCCACGAAACTACCTTGTAACACTGCTGCTGTAATTTTTCTAAGCATTTCACTCGAAAATAGCGGTCCGCAAAATATTATTCAAAATTATTTTGCTATAGTATCTGTTAAATTTAAACAAAATTAGTGACATTATAGATTCACCGTACATTACTGAAAATTTTTCAATTCATGTTCCGACATGAAGGCTACATAATCACCGACTGTTTTACCTTGAACACCATTACACTGATTGGATAAATGTTTTAACGTTGCAGAGCATAAATTTGATTTTAAATTATCAAAGGGCAGCTACAAAACAACCTGAAAACTACCTATTTTTTAAATTTATAGCTTATTTTTTTTTCTTATTGACTGCTTTAATTAAAGTACTAATGTATATTTTAATGTTTTCGTTCATTTGGTAGGTTAGGTTTCAGTAGTTAACACTTAGGCCCATTTTGGCCCATTGTGATACCACGCATTCACGCCACATCATTAACCCAATCACTTATGGGTTACATTGACGTGGAGGGTCTTAGTTATGTTTATTATCATCATTGATTGTAATCGATGATGAAAATTCGATTTGCATTTAGCCTCTGATGGGATTCGAACGCAGTACGTCCCGGTCCAAGTGCCGAAGCTTTGACCACTGCACCACAAGTCGGGTCATTTGGTAATTAAACAAAAATTTTATATTTTATTTTGCTTCAATTTTGAAACGTTTTGATTTTAAATTTTGAAATTTTAACTGTAATTTTACTTAATCGATGGTGTTCAGGAGAGTGATATTCCCCGAGTTCTTCCAATCACTTTGCAACTCCCTTGGCAGAGATTGTAATGATAGTTTTTTCCGTGTAACCACACTCCTGGAAAACTGGTGTTAGGGCTGATACCAGGCGAACCGCTGCATTTAAAGAGCTCTGCTGCTAGGTCGTCGTAGCCGAGCGCTTGATATATTTTTAAATAATTGATCATTCGAATCGAATAGCAATTCCAATCGAATTCCCAAATAGAGGCCCAGTTTTAGATGGAGCAGAAGCGATGCTCATTGACTAACGTCCGCTCACATTATTTTTGAGCGTACAAATAAAAGTTTATAATCAAGAAATTAATAGAAATATCTATTTCAAACAGCAATTAAATATTTTAAATTCTTTATGGCAATAGAACATAAGAGAACTTATCCCCTTTGACAATACCTTCTCCTACTGACTTGTTTTATAAAATTAACTAAGTTGGAACCGACAGCGACAATTAGCGCCAAATATAACCACTGCCATCCTAAAATCTAAAAACCTTCTGAGTTACGGAAACATTATTTATTAAATGTTACGCCAAAGTATTTTGGGGACAAATATTTACTCTGATTATGAATACCAGAATAGCATTCTTTTCTATCACCCTCTTGGTTCTTATTTTAAACCAATCTCACCCTATACAATTTTGTGAGGCGTTGTGGGCCTTTTATGTCTAAGAAGGTGGAGTACCTCTTCCACTAGTTCTATGCATACAAATCTTGTTGTAATAAGGATGAACAATTCATTAAACGTCAATTGAATAAAACTATTATCCAAACAGATTGAGGTCTTTTGTTAAATAAGTAAAGAACCTTTTTTAACATTGTAACGTAATGTAGACAGCCATTCATAATAACACCATGGAGATATTCTTTTTTTAAATAGCACGTAATTCCTTTATTATACACATACTTTATAAAACCTAATTTAATTTATCGATTATTTTCTCATTTTATTTTTATTTCCATATATCCTTTAATGCCTCGTGTATTGTTCCTGTTTTTTATTGCCGAAACATAAAAAATATAGTTAAAAAATCATAAAGTGAACAAAAAATATTAAAAATTTTGTCAAAGGAGGGAAATGGATAAATAGAGAATGTCGGTTATTAGTCATTTTGTCTTTTTTTATTTTATTTCCTCGTTTTTTTTGTGTGTGTAATTGGATTAATCCTAGTTCAAGACGCCACGCCGCATCAGACAAAAAACCCATCCAATCATTATTTTTATTGTCGAGACATTGTTTTTGTGTATATGTTGAGTCATAATTTCTGATTTCCCGATTATGTAAAACATTCGCCGTGTCGTTTTTTACATTCAGCGCCAAATTGACAATAAAAAAATCAATAATTTTAAAATCAGAACTTATATTTACAATTCTTTTTATTAATTGTATTGTAAATTTTAACTTGAGATCAATTTAAATAAAAAAATTATTTTACAATTCCATCTAAACAACAAAATAATAATAAATTAATTTACCACGTGGATATATTTTCGCCATTTTGTCGGCGTTATTTTGATAGTTTTGTTTTTATGTGTTGTCCGTTAATGCAAATCAAAATGTGATATGTACATAATTATTTACGTACATACTTTGAAATAAATGAAAATGAAAAACGCGCTTTGTAATGATTATTACAAATGTTTTGGTATGTGTTTTCTGTATAGTATACAAAAATTTGAGTGCAAAGTGGTTTTTCATGATAAACATTTTTTAAATCACCTATGTGAGAAAAAAAATCAAACACAGTTCTCTCCTGTTGCTGTAGTAACGGGATTCACATAATTGTGAGGATAACAACAAAATCAAAAAAAAAGAAAATAAATGGCACGCG
The DNA here is from genome assembly GCA_932526605.1 of Nephrotoma flavescens. Classification (NCBI taxonomy): domain Eukaryota; kingdom Metazoa; phylum Arthropoda; class Insecta; order Diptera; family Tipulidae; genus Nephrotoma; species Nephrotoma flavescens. The sequence continues at coordinate 111,216,468 of OW052222.1, forward strand.
CTCATAATTTTTACGCAGCCGTACGCATTTGTTTTTTACCCTTGTATGTATTTTGTTGTTGTCATTCATATTTTTTATTCAGGCTTTCTGTTTTTAGAAAGAAACATAAATACATAGAAGAATTTGGTTGAATTAAATGATCTGTTCTTTGTTGTACGCTCGGCTATACTATACAAAATTATATATATTTTTATTTTTATTAAACAAATGTTCAGTCAGCTGGCTTCTGACTTTCTATAAAGACTTAAAATACAAGCGCCATTATATTTTATCAGTTTTTCTTGTTACAGTAAAATATTTTTATTTTATTTATTAAAATCACGCTATATCCATATTCCAAATGATTTGGTGAATCATTATGATTTATGTCTATATGTTTGTAAAAATGTACATAAAGTATGTGGAATTATGTCAATTTGGAGTAATTTCTGTTGACTCATAAAACTGGTGATGACATTTCGGTTTACTCTGTTTTTACTGTTAATATAAATCATAAATTTTAAATTAGTGAGAAATATGCACAATATACGAAATGTGTTGAGCCTGCGTTTAATGTTAATACTTATAACGTGTGTGGTTTAAAAACCGCACATTGTGATCATCTATTATCTATTATAAAAGCAAGCAGGTGAGAGATATTTATCAGCTGTTTTTCTTGCACACTTTGTCACTTATGCTTAAATAAATATTTACTATTAAGTTGATATAGCAGCAGCAGTATTATCGATCTGGAAATATATTACTTCATAAATAATGTATTTTGATTGGTAAAATAATAAAAAGTTTAAATCTATAGACAATTATCGCTCGATAAGAAATTTCAATTACATATTTTGGAAATGGATGAAACAAATAAATGATAACGGTAACTTCAATTATGGTGAACAAAAGGGATTTTATGTGCAAACTTGCCAAAACTTATCTGCGCTGTGACGAAACTTCTATTCTGAACAGTCTTCGATATAGGATTTAAAATCTACTAGCAAGCTCTTCAACCGCGTGAAGCTAGCACGAAAAGTTAGCACGAATTTATTAAAAATGTACCTATGGTAATACTTTTATCAAATATGTAAACCATTTTTTTTTTACGTTGAATAGTACTAAAAAAAATGTACAAAACAAAATAAGCAATTGTTTTAATACTATAGAAAACTGAACATATTTATTTTTACTATAAAACTGAAGGTTTTCATTTAATCACAATATCGTTAATTGATCCATAGACCAATAAATAATTTTTTTTATTAATTAATAAATAACAAAAATCAATAATTTAATGTTTTAAAACATAATAATGGTTTGAGTATTAGCTAGAGTTAGCACGAAAATTTAATATCAAACAAAAATAAAACTAGATAAAAATGAAACAACGAAAACAAAATACATATGTATTTTCTATTATTCTATAGTAGAAATATACCGATATAAAATTTTAATAAAGATTGATTTTTGAATACATATAAATAATAATTGAAAAAATCAATAAATATTTTCATACTCTCGTAGAATGCTATAAATACAACAATGTAAGACATATAATTATTTTCTTATTCGCACTTACCGGAAATGAATTAAATTTCACAAAACAATCAAAATTACCAAACCATTCTGTGATTTGAATGGGAGTACTAATGAGTAATGGTTCATGATGAGCCCCTTCTCAATGTTATCTTCTGTAAACAAGTGTGCTTGCCGCATGATTATATCTACAAATCATAACATTTCGATGATTCGAGGGAACCAATGATTGCCAGGTAGTTCATTCTTTAATTTGTCAACCCCAGAATTTATTTTAATGTCTAGGTCAGACCAGCACAAATATTTTCAGAATTTGTCTATGACTCATTCTCGAGTAAACGTGGTTACCGCATGATTTTATCGAAACATTTAAAACTTCTTTGAGACGCTCAGATGTACTAGTGAATCGCGGGTGGTTGAACCTTTAACTTTTCAACCCCGGAACTTATTTTAATGTCTAGGTCAGACCATTACGTATCACCACAAATATTTTCAGAATTTGTCTATGACCTATTCTCGAGTAAACGTGGTTGCCGCAGAATTTGTCTATGACTCATTCTCGAGTAAACGTGGTTGCCGCATGATTATATCCAAAAATCAAAAAACTTGTCAACTCCAAAAAATATTTTGAATTTATCTATGACCTATTTGCGAAAAAAAGAATTAGAGCACCTCTGGAGGAACCCCCGACCGTTTTTTCCAATGTCAGAACCCATCACAAACGATTCTTGATACCCGAAAATCCCGTTTCAGTAAATGTCTTCAAAATTATTGATGCTTAGAAAAAACAAAAAATAGTACCGGGACCCACCAGAGGAGCCCCTGAATGATTTTTTCTACAGTCAGAACCCATCGCAAACGAGTCCTGGTACCCGAAAATCCTGTTTCAGTAAATTTCTTCAAAATTATTAGTGCTGAGAAAAAAACTTAAAAATAGTGCCGTGGAACCCCTGAACGATTTTTTCCACAGTCAGAACCCATCGCAATCGAGTCCTGGTACCCGAAACATTAAAATAAGTCCTGAGGTTGACAAATTAAATGTTCAACCACCCGCGAACAATTAGTACATCTGAGCTTTTCAAATAAGTTTTTTGATTTTTCGATAATATAATCATGCGGTAACCACGTTCACTCGAGAATGAGTCATACACAAATTCTGAAAATATTTGTGGTGATACGTAATGGTCTGACCTAGACATTAAAATAATTAGTACATCTGAGCGACTCAAACAAGTTTTTTGATTTTTCGATATAATCATGCGGTAACCACGTTTACTCAGGAATGGGTCATAGACAAATTCTGAAAATATTTATGGTAATACGTAATGGTCTGATAATAAGTTCTGGGGTTAACAAGTAAAAGGATGAACTATCTGACAATCATTGGTTCCCTCGAGTCGTAGAAATGTTTTGATTTGAAGATATAATCATGCGGCAAGCGCACGTGTTTACAGAAGAAAATATTGGAAAGGGGCTCATCATGAACCATTATAGCAGTCCCATTCAAATCACAGAATTGTTTAGTAATTTTGATTGTTTTGTGAAATTTAATTCATTGCCTGTACGTGCGTATAAGGCACATGTCCTACATTATTGTATTTTTAGTATTCGACGAGTAGTATGCAAATATTTATTGATTTTTTAAATTATTTATTAGTGTTTATAAATTTAACACATTATTTTATATATGAGTTCAATTTTTTATTTGCCTTTATATTTTTAATAAAACTTTGTGCTAACTTTTTACAATTGTATTTATCAATAGGTTAGGTTAGGTTACAGTGGCTGCTATCGCACACTTAGGCCAATAATGGCCCATTGTGATACCACAGGATCCAATCTCCCCTTACTCCCGCTGAAACCAACCAGAGCTACTGATGTAGCGTAAAATATCTCGCACCCCAAAGTCCGCGAGTTCAGAAAGGCTGTCCATGTTGTACACACCCAAGTACCTATGTCTTTTGTATGATAGTGCTGGACACGAGCATAGGAAGTGAACTAACGTCTCTTCCTCCTCTTCGTCCATACAACTTCTACAAAAGTCATTCGTCTCTAGACCCAGCCTTCTCGCATGTTCCCCAAAAAGGCAGTGTCCTGTCAGTATCCCTACGACCAATCCTAAATCTCGTTTTCCCAGGGATATAAGTGCCTTGGAGCGCCGCAGGTCCAGTTTTGGCCAAACCTGTTTTGCTACCCTGCACGTGAGAGTGTTGGTCCACCTTTCATCTGTCAAGGCGATTGCCTTTTTACTGAGCGTCAATTTGAGCGCTGCTATAGGCCTCCCCAGACCTGCCCTTTCCGGTTGCATCTGGAGAGTCGTACCGTACCTAGCTAGTTCGTCTGCCCTGCAGTTTCCTGTGACGTCCGAGTGACCAGGGACCCAGATTATCTGGATACTGAAATACTCGCTCATCTCATTAAGAGATGATCGGCAATCCAGCGCCACCCGTGACTTCAGAGAAACTGCCTCTAGTGACCTGAGTGCCGCTTGACTGTCCACATAAATCGCGATATCCCTAACAGATACCACGTTATGCTTCAACCATGTCATGACTTCCCCTATCGCCACCACTTCAGCCTGGTACACGCTGCAGTAGTCAGGGAGACGAACAGAAATATTAACATTAAGCTTCTTACAGAAGACTCCGGCTCCTACTTTGCCGTCTAGCTTAGAGCCGTCCGTGAAAAATTGCAGTGCCTCGTTTTCCAGTATTGATCCGTTCCTCCAGGATTCCCTAGAAGGACAGATGATCCGGAAACCGATATCGAGGCACAACGTTGGTTTAATATAATCTAGATTCACCAGTTCTTCCCCTAGTGATCTAACTATCGTCGAGTGTCCCGCCTGAAGACACTTCCACTGAGAGACAGCCGAGAGCCTTGTAGCCACATTGGCTGCCATCTGCTTACCAAAAAATTCGATTGGAACATAACTTCTAAAGCGCGTGAGTTACATGTAGGACATTGACACCACATGATAACAAAAATACACATGAAAATATTTTGTTCTAGAAAAGAATCAAAATAAATAAATTTTCACACAAAAAGTGCAAACAAAATATTTTATAATTTTTATATTTTTTTGTGAAATGAAATCTATATCAGATTTCATTAAGTATATTTAAAACGAATATTGGTGTTAAATTTAGAACACGTTTTAAATATGCTTACTTCAAAGTTTTATGAAGAATTAAAATTAATAAATTAAATAAAATGTAGAATTGTATCTGACTCCGAAGAGTACAGACTTAAATAACCAATTTTCAAAATAATGTAAAAAGTGTAAAGAAAAATAAATAAAGTTTTTTTATTTTCAACTGAAGTTGAAAAACGTTTTTGGCGCAGTTGATAGGATTTTCTTCCGAAGAAGGAAATCTAAGTGATCGAACATTAATAAAAATAAAAAAGTATTTAAGTTAAAATCAAAGTGCAAATTTTCGCGACACAAAGAACAAAAGCGTCACAAAAATAAATTTTTATATATTTATTAGCCTAGAAACATAATAAGTAAGTGAAAATTTTTACTCGTGAAAGTTGAAAATGGAAATTGAACAATTAAAAAAGGAATTATTTGATCAACAACAAATCCAAAAAAAGTTGTTGGATCAAATACAATGCCTAAACCAAAAAGTGTTAGAACAAGAGGTTAAAACAAAAGAAATAAAAGTGACAAAGTTCAACTTAACACCTGACCAAATAATTAGAAATTTCAATGAGATTCCACCATTCTCTGGTGAAGATGCGTTCAAATTAAAATCGTTCTTGAAAACGGTGGAAGACACAAAGAAAAATAAATAAAGTTTTTTTATTTTCAACTGAAGTTGAAAAACGTTTTTCGTGTAGGTGTTGTCCTAAGCGCCCCGCTTATAAGCATACAGGCCGTTCTTTGCACTTTCTCCAACATCCTTATATAGGTTACCTTTTCCAGAGCTGGCCACCACACGCCCATCCCGTACATCAGCACAGGCCTTACCACTGCGGTATAGAGCCAGTGTACCAGCTCTGGTTTCAAACCCCATTTCTTCCCTATGGCGTTTCTACTCGAGTAAATGGCTACATTAGCCTTATTCACCCTTTCTACAATGTTAGGCTTCCAGCTGAGCTTACTGTCCAAGATTATGCCCAAAAATCTCGCTCTGCCAGCAAAAGCCAGTCTAATGCCGTTCACGGTTGGAGGGCTAACTACCGGAATTTTATATTTCTTAGTAAATAGTACCAGCTCTGTCTTGAAGGGGTTGATCCCTAATCCACATTTGCTGGCCCATTTCGTAACGATCAGGAGTGCATTCTGCATAACATCCCTAATCGTATCCAGATATTTGCCTGAGACAGCTATCGCTACATCATCTGCATACGCTACAACCCCTATCCCCTCTTTCTCCAGTTCCAACAGCAATCCATTCACCACTGCACTTGAAAGAAAGGGGGACATTACTCCTCCCTGCGGAGTTCCTCTAACCACCCGCCTTCTAATGGTGGACTCTCCCAGTTCCGAGAAAATAATCCTGCTTACCAGCATCTGATTTATCAACCTACTTATAGGATAATCGACTTTCAGAAATGACAATCCTTCCATGATCGCCTCCGTTTTTACATTATTAAAGGCACCCTCAATGTCGAGAAATGCTACCATACAATACTCTTGCGAGTAAATTGACTTCTCAATCATGCGTACTAGATCGTGCAGAGCTGTGTCCACCGACTTTCCCTTACAGTACGCATGCTGCGACATTGCCCAATTCCTTGGCTCAACTTTTGTTCGAATAAGTACGTCTATCAATCTTTCCAAGGTTTTCAACATAAAGGATGATAGAGTTATAGGCCTCAGGTCCTTTGGATAAGCCTGTGAGCTTTTTCCCGATTTCGGGATAAAAACCACTCTGACCTCCGTCCATTTCCTGGGAATATAGACCAATTGCAGACATCCTCTGAAGATAACCTCCAGCCAGGGGAGGATAACTGCAGAGTTTCTTTGGATCTCTGCTGGTATAATCCGATCCGGGCCCGCCGATTTATAAGGCTTAAAACCGTTCAGCGCCCACAGGATTCGTTTCCTGTCCACGATGCCATCCACATCTGTTAAAGGTGTTCCTCGATGAGCTTCAGGCTCCTTCGAGTCATCAATGCTTCCCGGAAAATGGGTCTCAATGAGAAGCTCCAATGATTCCGCACTTGAAGCTGTCCATAACCCGTCCGGCCTAATTAAGTAACTAGGACTGGTTGGGTTGGTAGATAGAATTTTCCTAAGGCGAGAAGTCTCAGAGACTTCCTCCATTCTACAACAGAAGAGTCTCCAAGACCCCCTGTGTGCCTTCCTCAACTCTTTTTTGTATTTTCTCAGGTCTTCCTTATAGGAATCCCAATCCCGATTTTCCCTGGTGTTCTTAGCCTTATTAAAGGCTGTCCTACACACTCTCCGATAGGTTCCCAACTCCGTGGTCCACCATGTCGGTTTCTGCCTGCCCCTAGGTTTTATCAGGGGACACGCAGCGTTAAATGACAGATTGCATGCTTTTGTGACAATATCAACCATGTCATCTAATTCCTCTACTGTCGCCGGAAGTCCAGGAACCTCCAGCGGCAATAGTTCCTTCAACACCTCCCCATATTTGTTCCAGTTTGTCCTTCTGGGATTCCTAACGGCTTTCCGGGCAACAGGTTTGATGTTGAGGTTATATGTAATATATCGGTGATCAGAGAATGAGTGCTCCTTCGCCACTCTCCACCCACTGGTCATATCAAAAATTGTTTCTGATGCACAGGTTACATCTAGAACCTCCTGTCGATTTCTAACAATGAATGTTGGTTCACACCCAATATTGCAAACTACGAGGTTAGTATTTAATAAGTAATCAAAAAATAACTCACCTCTTTCGTTAATGTCTGTGCTTCCCCAGATTGTGTGATGCGCGTTTGCATCACATCCAAGTATCACACCTACCTTTTTCAGACCTGCTTCCCGGATCAGTTCCCCCAGATTACCCGGTGGAATCTCCTTTTCACGATCCATATAGGCTGAGACTAGCCATAGTTTTTCACAGCCTACCTCAGCGCTCACCGCTGTAACGTCCCCGCTACTAAATTGTGGAAGAAGAAAAATAGTCAAATTATTTTTCGCTAAGATACGCGATCTGATCTTTTCAGAGTTGCTAGAGTATAATAATTTATACCCTTTCATTCTGAGGCCACAGATCCTGTTATTGTTAATCCAAGGTTCTTGAATTAACACCAAGTTCTCATCTGACTTAGTCAGTCTGAGCACGAGAGCTGCCTTCGTGTGATGTAGGTTTATTTGTACAATGCTAATCATTGTAATGGACCTTACTCACCTCTTCCTGCACTCCCTGCATCAGGATAGTGCAATTTACCTCATTGTTCCGGACGCTGTCTTCCTCTCGTCGAGAGCCTGACAGGATGTCCCCAGCAGGCTCCAGAGAGAGGAGGCTGCCTCCCATCGCCAACTTCTCTTTGTCCGAAATATCGGAACGGCTACCCTGGTCGTCCTCAGTCCGCTTGACCATTTCCTGCCGGGTCCGTTCGCCGTCGCCCCCAGGCTGGTCTTCCGCGCCCTTATCGACCTCGTCTTTCTTATAAACTTTAAGAGTGATCGACCCGAAACCGAAGTTGATCACTCCCTTAGATCTAGCAAGGGAAGCCAAGGATTCCTTATTGATCAGCATGATTGCCAATCTAAAGCCCCCCTGGCCTCCTCCTGCTTCATAATCCTCCATCCTTCCGTTGGAAGATCGGGATTACTGGCCCGGATAATCTCAATGATCTCCTCTGGCTTATCCGGCTCAGTTGGTAACCAGACGCGTGCCCTCGGCCTGCTCGGGATTTCCCCTCTGCTGACTGCTTCAATCCTCGCGCCCGGCCACACCTCGCCTACCTCGGCCACTGCCCTTTTATAGAGATCGACCGATCTCTGGTCCGAGCACGCAGTTAGCTTAACGCGCTCTTGGTGCCATCCCGCATCTCTGCAGGACGGGGGGGATCCCGGATTTTCTCTCAGGATCCTCAAGAAAATGGAATTTAGTGCATTATACACTATCCTCCACTTTTCCGATGTGATGCTCCCATCTTCCTGACCTTTGTCAATGACGGCTAGCACCAGCACGTGCTCCTTCAGGATTTCACTGAATAATTTCAGTTTCTGCTCCTTAGGAGCCCCCGACGTCTTGTCTGCTTGCACTTTGGCCCGCTTACTGCCTTCTGCTTCAAGCTCATCCTGGGACCTCTGTCTTTTAGACACAAGGACCATCTCCGAGCTATTGCAGCCGACAGTTTTCTTAGCCCATGCTACAGATTCCTTCTGCGCAACTGTAAGCTGCCCCTCAGGGGTCGCAGCCAGTTTCTCCAGAATTCTAAACGCCGACCGTCTCTCTCTGTTCCGTCGCTTTGCTGGGGGGATCTCTTTCGGTCCCCCACTCTTCTGTTTGGCGGTTCCGCTTTCACCTGGCTTCGATGCCATGGTGTTGCTTGCCCCTGCCTCAGATGAGAGAACCCCACCTTTCTGCTTAGAGTTACTCCCCTCTATAGTACTATTCGGTTTTTGGTGGGTACCGGTCCCCTTGTTTTTATTTTTTTTTTTAAAATCTTCCATTTATTCCCACGAGTATCGGAGAAATACGTCCACCTGCGCAGAGATCCGTATACGCAGGTAAGGCTAAATACAACTGGAGGTCGCCAGGTATCCAGAGGGCTCCGTTCACGACTGGGCTTTGTTAAATGGGCCCCCAGTCTAGTCGATCATCAAGCCCATTGGCTTACCGAGCACCCCGTCCGCCGCGCCCCGACCTCCTCCCACATTCACTCACTCATTCACCATTCATATGGATATCCCAAACAAATGTTACCCACGTCATTCATGGGATACCCGTTTATAAGGTTCCCCATTCACTACCTGGAAGCCCGGAAGCGCAAGGAGGCGTGACGCTCAGTTCACCGTGGTTGTGGTCGATGGTTTTATGGTGCCATCAGTTCGCCTTTCCCTACTGGGTATCATAGGCACTCAGAATTTAGTGAACAGAGGTTAACCACTCCCCCGTTCTCTGAGACTCTCCTTCCAGCAGAGCTGCGGTTGGGGACGGCTTATTTAATTCACCGCTAACCTACCTATCGATAGGCCGTTCACGATCCACCACCTGTGACCCCCCCGATAGCTGCAGCTCGCCACAATCAATACATTATTTTTCGTGCTAACTTGTACTAAAATGCACTATTTAATATTTTATCCTTTAGTGTTGCCATAGTGTTTTTCGTGCCTACTTTTCTTGCCAACTTCACAGACATAGCTCTTCAGGGAATTTTACTTAATCGCTTTTACTAATTCGTATAGTCTGTCCAAGCCGTTAATCGTTAAAAAACGATGAGTATTAAAATTTGAGTACAATACTTACATTGTAAATGAGGTATTCCAACTATGTAGTCAAAATAAGTTAAATGCTGGACGGCATAGTATTAAACTTATCCCAAAAAAGGAAGAAAAAAGGAAAGCTCTACTACAATCAAATTATTCCCATTTCTGCTAATCCTCTTCTAATAATAACACTTATTCGCCTTTTACGCACAGTTGGGTGTATAACCAAGCCTTAACTTGTGTTAGTGAAATATATAATAGTGATATTTCATTTGCCAATTTACAACAACAATGCTATGTATTCAATACCAATTTGGAATTCATTGAATTCCTACAGAGTTGATGGTATTGAAATTCCAATTCTATTTTTTAGTTACTGTGCTTGTCACTAGAGTTTTCCAAATTAATTTTTTTGTTCTAAATGCTACTATCTTGAATATTTTATGTTGAATTTTTAACATTTACTTCAAAATTGATACATAATATTGACAAGCGTACTAATAAAACTAAATAATATTTAGTTTTTAACAAAATATAATTGTGGAATAGTGTATATTGATTATAATGGACTCATACAACAAAAAAAATAAAAATATCGCCAATGTCAAACACTACCAGCTTTCAAAAACAAATCTCAAGAATTCATTGGTTGCTTCTTTTGACCAAAAATTGAATTCAATACCAATTTCAATTCCTTGGCCAAATGAAATGCAACTAATAAAACTGTTAGCACAGGACAATCACAATTTATAATTCCAATTTTGGAAGTAAGAAGTTTGCTTCCAGATGTTCTATTAAAGATGTACCTGATGATGTAACATAAATAAATAAACGTAATGTCTAAATAAATAAATGTAATAAATATAAAGCAGCCAATTAAGATTCTGCAGTTGGAAACTAATAATATATAGACCAAAATCATAAACATTTTTTTATTTAAGATTAATAAATAAATATTAATTAAATTATAAATTAAATTAATTAAAAAATACATATTAATATTAATAGCCACCAAGAATAATATTATTCCACAAAATTCCAGTTAAATCGCGGCCACCTAGATAATAAAAAGTTAATTTAAATTAAGCTAATGAATTCCATATTTCTATAGTCCCAATTTCTGATGGTATTCCTTAAATTAAATAATTAAATATTAAATTTAACATAAATTTATATCTAAAAAGTAAATCTAGAAAACTAGATTAATAAATAAATAAAATCTAAAATGATATCTAATGCGCACAAAATGCATTTATTTGCGATATTGATTATTTAGGGCAGATATTCTCTTCGGATTGGACCATCTTCTATAGGAATATTACCGAAATCTTAATTCGAAAAAGAAAATAGGATAGATCCTCAGAGCACTTAGAAGATTGCAGAACGAAACAGTTAGGTTGAATTCTTTTGAAAAATCATTTACATTACAATAAAAATGATTTAAAATTGAAAACAACACAAAATTTAAGAAAATAAACTGATTTCCATCTGTTGGCTATTTTATGTTCAAAAGAAATATTTATTGTGCTATATTCGTTTAAAACACAAAGCGATTTGGTTACCCAAACTTATTACGAAAATGGTCGTTCTGTAAAAAAACAATTCGTATATTACATGTGATTTTGGTCAACATGGAAGTCCTACAGTGTTTGTAATCCGCAAAATGTTGGACAAACTGGATCAGTTGCAGGTCGTAGAGCATATTAACATCATCGTTCAGTTCGTACTCGTTTATACAGTAACAGCTATAAATGGAAATGTTCGTGAAGAGCTAAGCATCTCGTTCAGGCGTCGTTCACAACAATTAAACGTGGGTTTGCTAATTTTGTAGCCAAAATTGATTTAGATGATTTTGAATTTTAACAAGATCGTGTCATCTAAATTCAAAAGTCAATTGGCCACCAAATTCATGCGATTTGACACTGTAATGCGTGCTGTGTGCCTCAGGTCGATTTTTTCGACTAAATTATGAACTAAACTAAATTGTTCAGTAGTTCACACTAAACATTCATAGGTGTCTGACTTCTAAATAATAAATTGTCGACTTTCGTGGATAAAGGAAACATTAAATTAAAATAATGGAAGATGATATAGAAGTTGTATTATTTGCAAATGTTATTAAAAACTACGAAATGTTTAAAAATAAAAAATGTGTGTCGTTAAAATTTGTACACAATAACACATTTGCAATAAATACAAATAATGACAAATGCTAAAGTTGTCAAAGCTAAATCGAAAAGTTACCTTGCGAGGAGACTTTTCGTTCCTTAGCTGACGGCGAATAGCGTAAAATCACCTCAAAAAAGTGTTCTTCATAATTTAGCTGAAAAAATCGACCGGAGGCACTACACATCATTAGATTATTTCCTTTGGAGAGCTGAAATTGAGGCCATTGAACTGCTTTTATTGGAAAAACTCAACTCAACTCACAATTTTGATGTTCCGTGGCAGGCCTCGCCTGTAACAGGAGCCATGGTGGTCACATGAACGATGTTGTAGTTCATGGTATAGAACCAAGTTTCATTTTCAATAAAAAATTTTGAATTTCCAACATACATTATATAAAAAAAACCTTTTATTACAAAACAAAATGGCGTTAGAATTTTATATTTTGATACAAATCAAGACGTCGTATTGATTTTGAAATCGTTGCTTTTGAATCATAATTGGCATCAAATTCGTTGTGTGTTACCACACTAAATTTCTTTTTTTAACTTGCATAGTCTCTATAAATAAAAGGCTGTCGCCTTAAATGTGGAAAATATCGTGGTACAGCTCTATTGAACACTGCTTACACAGTGTTGGCTAATGTGTACAGACTCATCCCTTTCGCCAAAAACACCATTGGCATCATCTCCATATGGCAAATCTCGGAATTGCGACCATAATTTTGATAGCGTTGAAAATTTTAAATACCATCGTTGAATGATGTGCAGGGAGAAATAAACGCCCGAATCTATCGCAGTAGTCTTGCAAGCTCGCACTTTATAAAGCACTCATGGACCTGTGTCGGCTTTCGAAAGCGAGAGCTGGACCATGACCTAACGATTGTAGATTATTATCTACCTTCGAAAGGAAGGTCATTCGTTCCATCTTTGCTCCAATGAAAGTTGCGAACAATGAATATCGGATTCGTATGAACCACGAGATAAAGCAACTTCTCGAAGGTAGCAATATAATCGGATTCATCAAATCCAATCGAGTTAGATGGCTCGGCCACCTTGTAACGTCCCCACTACAACTCTATACGTGACCCCCGAGGGTGGCCCCATATATTTTATTGTTTAATCGGAATATTTTGTATGAAAATAAAAATGAAATATGAAATAGGGATTCCCCACAAGTAAAACAAATAATAGATAAAATAATTTATTTAAGAAAATTGAACTGTTAAATAACTAAACAGTTCAATTTTCTGGTATTCTACTGGCAAGGTTGAAAATCATTTTTGTAAAAAAACTACGTTTGTGTTTGTAAATGGCGGATCACAAATGGCGGATACATTTCAAATGCAGCAAGATTTAACATCAACCGCACTACCTGTTGGTAAGCAACAGATTTTACACATTTAATTCCTTTGAATTTGTTGTATGAAGATCAACAAGTGTATCTATCGCGTTTGTTGCAGGCATTTGACGATGATAAATAACTGTTAGAATTTGTTGACGATGGCTCAGAAAATAATTGACTTCCTGAAGCACTTGCTAGAAACATAGAAGGCTCGGCTATTGATTAGGTCAATATGCCAGTGCTATAGGCTGGCAACGGCGTAAGGTAGGACGGGAAAAGCGAACCACGAAAGAGTTGGGAGTGCTTCGGCAGAGCATAATGTATAGATAAAGAAATTAAAAACATGAGTAATTTTATATTCCTCTCTACACATTATTTGTTGATTGTAAATTTTTATTTTTCAGTTTTCGAATGGATTAGTAAAAATATATACATTTTATTGTGTAGGTGAACATTACCAGTGCACCTAGAATACACTACTTTAAAAATTTTGCTATATGACATCATTTTATGTCGTCAGTTCTTTCTTTGGCTATTAAAGCAGCACTAAACTTACACATCTAGATTCTTTTAATTTTTTTGTATTTAAGCTGTCATATTGACAAGAAAAAAATTGTAAACAAACAACAAGAAAATAATTTTAATAATATATTTTAAAATTTAATAAAAAGCTATTGGTAAGTATTAATTCATAATATTATTATAAAATTATACATTCTAAATTGTGTTAAATATGTAAACATGTATACAATGTGTACCTACACATTTCGTATAATTTACGAGAAGACATAACCTTACTTCTAGCACTCGTATAAAAAAAAATCTGTTTGTTTTGGTTTTTTTTCTTTTGATGAACATGACTGCCGTCTACAGTTCAAAGAATAAACTGTAAACATAAATTGAATAACATAGCAAGTAGTGTGGCCTGTAGTATTTTAGGTGCACTGATATTATCCAAGTATACTGCAGTTTTTGTAGGGTACCTCCCAATCTCCCATGTAGTTATGGATTATGTGCATGTCCACAAAACGCGATGTGCATGTCTAAAAATCCGCTTCTAGAAGTAAGAAACTTAAGTCATTCTTAATTTTGGTTAAGTAAATAATTACCGTTACATACCGATATAAATTTGCATGGAGTCTTAAATTTTTTTTGATTTACTTTAGTTATTTTGTTAAATATGTATTAATAACTCGGATTTCTTATGTTCAAGATTTAAGTTTAACTTAAATTAGTTTTCTGATGAAAATTCTGAAAATCTTTTATAATGGAACATGCGGAAAGCGCTTTCTTCCTTCAGCCACTGTGATAACTATTGGTAAGGTTTTTTTTGTCTAATATTATATTTCTTGTCTAATACAAAAATTTAATTCTAAGCATAGAGACTAATCGGGATGAAACTTCATACTTAAGCTTTTCTCATAAATTGGGAGATCCCAATGATTTTATCATTTTTTTCAAATATTTTAAAAAGTATATTAGAAAAAGTATATTAGGCTAATGGAGAGTAGGCACAATCATGAAAATTCATCTGAATGTTCATTTCAACTAGTTTAAGTGAGTTCATTACTAAAAAGTTAGATTTCCAGATATCACTCAGACAATTTTTTCAGAATTTGATCTTTTGAAAGTAGGGGTGGAGGATAAGAGCGTTGTAAGTGCGATTCTGGCTGATGGGGAGTAAGCACAATTATGAAATTTGATCCGAATGTTCATTTCAACTAGTTCAAGTGATTTCATTAATAAAAGGTTGGATTTCCAGATATCACCCATACAAATTTTTTTAGAAATTGATCTTTTGAAAGTAGGGATGGAGGATAATGGCCTTGTAAGTGCGATTATGGCTGTAGAGGAGTAGGCGAAATCATGAAATTTCATCTGTTTGTTCATTTCAACTAGTTTAAGTGAGCGCATTAATAAAAAGTGGGGTTTCCAGATACCACTCATACAAAATTTTTCAGAAATTGATCTTTTGAGATTTTGGTTGAATTAAGGGTTTCTATGTTCCCAAATCTGTCTGATATGGAGTATGGCACTGTTGAATTCTGGTCGTATCAGGTTATATACATCTAGTCTAAACATTTTGACTAGAAAAAAATTAAATTTTCTTACATGGTTGATTTACTTCAATAGACGTTATACATATCGCATGTATATAGGCAAATATAGCCTTTGGAGGAAAAATCCTGACCAATTCTGGAGGAGAACTAAACTGGTTTTGACATGCACAGTTTTGCACAATTAAACTAACGCAAAACATATGCTTTAATAATTAATCGGATCTATGGGATTTCTGGTGTGATAATCACCTCAGAAATCCCACATTATCTCCCAAAGTACATTATGCACAAATTTTACCGTTAGACTCACAAAATTGCACAATCAAATACTACTCGACAAAATAACAGTGGGATTTCTGACGTGACTCACACAAATTTGTCTCTGTTTCAATTTTTATATCATTTACCAGCCTGCTAGATTGCAACGTTGTGATGTTTCTACTGCGTTTATATCACCAAATATTTTTTTCGATTCTAGAACGAAAATAAGTGAAATAGATCTTGTTCAAATATATTCTAGTAGGTTGTTTGTGATAGCAATAGAGAAGAAATAATTGATAAACGAAACAGAAGTTAAATTAATTCTAGCATAAAGAGACGTTGATTTCGATAAAATATTGAAAAATGGTGATGTTAGAACATCCCAGCCCAGGTACTTGATATTCGCAGAAAATTAGAAATGTGAACTTTCTAAATATTTTAACATCGAAGATGTTTTTGGGGTCGCACTGTATAGAAAAATGCAACGAAATTTTGTCCCAAGAATATTTTTTTTTTTTTTTATTATTTAAATTATTACAACTGAATACAATTCATCTAGTAATTTTTCTTTCTTAATTTAGTCCCTTGTGAATGAGAAGACGCCCATTGGCCAGCTCCATTTATATGTTATTTACTGAAGTATAGTCTTTGCTTTGGTGTCCTTAATCCATTAAATCAATTGGTTTCGTTCTCTGCAATCGTCTTACTGCATGTGAAGGGTCTAACATACCACGAATCTCTTCATTTACGTGTTGATAAATACGTTGTTCATTTATTACTGCAAGTTTTTTTTATTTCTTCTTGGACCATCGGGATATCCCAAGAATATGCAACGAAATAAAATTAAGTAAATACGAGAGAACCAAAACACGATGGTGGGCCAATTTGGTTTTGTGCTCTCTCTATGCATCTATTTTTCATATATTATATCATTAGTGAGCGTAATATACAAATAAAAATAAAAAAAAACAAAAAAACGAAGTAAATACGAGAGAACCAAAACACGCTGGTGCGACGAAAAACAATTTTTGGGCTCAAACCTTTTATTTTTTATTTTTAGGTCTATATAAATACAAAATACTCTAGCCCAAAACAAATCAGTATAGGCTTAAGCTTTTTTATTAAGGCATTAAGTAAAATTTCAAGCCCCATCTTTGATGTTTAAATTTTTACCCTTATTCTCAAACTTGGGATTTTTTTATTTCGACTTCAATCATAGCTTTCGTTTGGAACACTTTTAATTGAAGTGACCCTTCTCTCCCTCTCTCTCTAGCATTTACTCCCCATGAAGAAATGTTGCTACCTGGTGGTCCATCAACTGACATGGTTCAATGCTCGCTCCTTCAGTTATCGCCATCCTACTATTACTCGTAGAAATTGTTCGACATCGTCACGCCAGACTAATCTAAGTCTTCCCGTATGACAAATGCCGAAATGCCGAGTGGTTGCTGATGGAAAGCTTTTCTTGTCATACATGTCAAGTCATTTGATGGGAATCTTACAACGTAATTACCTGTCCGATATTAACTGTGTTTTTCTGAAAAATAATCGGGTTGAGTTTCTATATCTTTTCAAATTTAACCAATTTAAAATACAAAAATGAATTATTATAACTTAAAAACTTATAAAAGTTGGATAGTGTTCTTATTATATCAATGTTCTGTTAGTTCTGAATATTTTCGTTATTATCGTCTTCAAGGCGATGCTTAATTTCATTCGAATCCAATATTCGTTGTTTGAAACCCTAATTGAACCATAAATGAATCGGATAATCTTTCCCTCAAATGTATATATAGATCTACGCAGCCGTTGGTGGTTCAGCTCCCACTTCCGAAGGTTAGCACAGGTCCTAAGTGCTTTGCAAAGTGTGAGTTTACAGCTTTTCGTCATTATACATACTCGAGTCGTATACACAACATGTTATTTTGACGACCCTTCCACTATCATTTTACACATAGAGCCAGATGCAGGCCCAGAGATTTTGCGATTTCTGCTTGTGTTATACTTCCAATATTATCATCCTTAGCATGAAACACAGGTCTGTTGGTCGGCTGGGGCAAAAACGACATTAATAGTCTCCGAAGATATTTTGGCGAGGGAAATGATTCTATAGCAAGTACAGCATTAGCAAACAATTAATAGTGTGTGGCATATAACAGAGGTATGGCACGGTAATTTTCACATTTAAGACGGCATTTTTTTTTTATTTAGCGGACATAGGTGATGCGCTCTTCTATTCCACAAGCAACCTCTCTTGGTTCCAAATCATCAGACGAGGTCATAAAGATTAGATGCAAGAGTATAGCTCCTCCATATTTTAATAATAACAAATGCGTTGCCATTTTAATCTACTAATAGCAACATATATTTTCTGTAAGGAGGAATATGGGACAAACACTTCCTCGACTGGTGAAGGAATAACTCGGGTAGGGGACACTTCATCAGTTCGATTTAATACATTTTGGAAGTAAATTTAGAATATCAGTCTCGTTTGTTATCAGCTCTCCATATGTTTTTGATGTCTGAGGATGAATGGTATATATTAATATCATAAAAAAAATATTAAAAAGCAGTCTTTTAAAAAATATAAATAAATTTTATTTTATATTATTCTTATCTTTTTGTGATATATAAATTAAAATTTAGGTCAGAAGACCAGTTTCGGACGTTCGTCGTTCATCCTTTGTCGATTCTTTTACTACTCTTTGAGTAGTTCGGATGTTCTCGTTATGCCGGTCTAGGTGCTAAATGTAACCTTATCGGTTAACTGGGCATGGAGCCTCTCTTCACTTCTACATCACAATTATGGCGCTTGACTAATACTGAATAAAATATTCAATTTTTATTTAATTTTGTATTTCGCGCGTGATGTCTTTTTTTCCTACATTTTCTTATTTTCAGAGTGTTGACTCCTTGATTTTATCTGATTCAATCACCGTTTGGTCTAATGAATACTCTAAAATTCCGAAAAAATAAGTGACATGTCATCATTATATAATCAAGATAATTTCAATTTATCAGCAAATATGTGACTTCCTTTGTGATAACGACATACACACACACACACAAAATACTGTCCTCAAAATTATGATGAAAACTCTCATACTTATAAGATGGTGTACAGTACATAAAGAAACAAAAGAAAATCAAACAAAAGGACAAGTCAATTTTGTTTCGTTATTACTATTATTTTTTATTTTTAAGATGATTAGAAAAAAAATTAATTTTATATTTTTCTTATGATGTGATGATGAGAATCCTGAAGTTTTTTAGATGACGTATATTATTGTGATGATGAATTTTTTTTGAACAGTTTCTTAAAAGACGTAAATAAAAATTGCAAGCTGGACAAATCAAATAATTTGAAAGAAAAACATCAAAAAAATATCAATTGGATTTTCCCGTTTATAATGACATTGAATCAAAAATATTTAGAGGACGAGAAGTGAGTATACAGTTTGTCACTTTATCATAGTATGGAACCTTTTATTAATCACACTCCGAAGCTTAAAGTAAATTCACGATCAATAAATCTTGTAATTTATTACTGCGGCTGCATACGGTGTGCGCATTATGCACATTGGAATATCATCTGTTCATCCTAACTTACGATTTTCATCATTCATTGGCATAATATTATTCAGGTAGAGATTTTGGTACATATTTGATTTTATCTCTATTGTTGTTAAAGTAGTATAAAAGAAAAAACTATAAAAATAGATTTGTCTCATCACTCGTGCCACAATAAATTGTGTACTTTGTGTTAAAACAATATTGAGGGGTTCCTATTTTTAGTATTTTTCTTGTGTGAAAGTTGTATTCCTATTTATTCGAATGGCATTAAAAGAGCGGGACTTTGACACAAATATATATAGTATCTTTGGATTTTCACCTGCGCATGGAAAATTATTTTACGTTTTCACGTGAATTTTGGAGAGTGCATTGGGATATGTAGCCTTAACATACTGTTATAACATTATATCTGTATTGG
Source organism: Nephrotoma flavescens (assembly GCA_932526605.1). NCBI lineage: Eukaryota > Metazoa > Arthropoda > Insecta > Diptera > Tipulidae > Nephrotoma > Nephrotoma flavescens. The sequence continues at coordinate 111,236,167 of OW052222.1, forward strand.
ACTACTCAAAATAATGTTCAAAATATCTTTTATGAAATAAATCTTAAAACACTTTGATACTGATTGAAATCAAAATTGAAATTTTTATGACAAGTCGTTAAAATATTTTATTATTTGGTTCTAATAATTAGACTTAGAGAAATGTATTTTGACATTTGGTACTCAACTGTATTAAAAAATGAATGTTAAAAGAAGTAGAGCAACACACAAAGTCAAAGATTTTGTGGAATAATTTAGTTTAGTTTAGCAGCAATAAATAAAGTGTTTTCTTTAATTGATAAGCCCACGAAAATCTTACAAAAATATCATTTTTCTGGTTACACTATGAAGAAATAGTCGTCCTTCCAGCTATAAGGCCTCTAGGCAAAATCTCTAATCGTCCCTGGAAAACTGATAAAAAAGATCAGAATTAAGAAACACACTCGAGAAGAAGCATCCTTAGTAAAAGATGAAATATTATATTACGACCAGGTAAAGGAAACCAAAGCATTACTTCTTAAGGCGGGACAGCGAGCAACACCATAGGGATTTAAGAAAACTAAGTTAATGCCGAAGCACGAAAAGAAGGAGACACTACCGATGAAGTCTTGTACATGATGATCATGATCTTGATACTTAAGATCAAACATACGACCCAATAGGGCAGGGAATACGCTATAAACATCAACTAGCAAAAGCAAAAATGGATCAGCAGCATTGCACGAATAAGTCAAAATAAAAAATTTATAAATAAAGCGTGTTGTGAACAGCTCATAGAGACTAATGAGTACGATCAACAATAAGCACAAAGAAATTCTAGTACACGCCAACAGTGATGAAGAATTTAAACCGAGGAATATTTTACAACAATGTATAGTTTATCGCGATTAAACTGCAACAAACTCCTGAGACAGAATTTGACCCACACACGCAACACTTGAAAGGGCGCAACCGTAAAGGTTCCCGTAAATAGAAATTCCCTCGATTCATGACGACAGTGAGCAGTGGATAGCTTTCCACAGTTTCTACAGCTAGACTGTGTGTGGCAATAGAGAATTATCAACCGAGAAAGAAATTTAGTATCTGGTCTCGCTGGTTAGAGGGCGCGTAGCAGAGCTATTTAGTCTTCCATAACGCTTTCGGAGGAAAGGTAATATTAAACTACAAGGAATAAATAGGCATAAGAACAAGCGAATATTAGGTACATGACACATACATGGATGTATCCCACATAAACAATCCAAAAAAAAATTGAACCATGCAGGGTTTAATTAAATTTTTAGAAATCAGATTTCTATCAATATCTATGACTGTTTGGGAACGTATTCGTTCTTCTCTCTTCCACTGTAACGGTGAGCACGAAGATAGAGAAAACAACTCCCTCAAGTCACTTTTAACACCAAAGAAGTCTCAAATAAACTGAACTTGCCAAGAACTCCTCTTCTCCTCAACTCCTAGGCCTAACAGAAGGCGGAAAAGTGTATTTCACTAGTATAGAAATTATTATTAGTTCTAGATTTTTTACGAGCTTTAAGCTTTGAGTTAAAGCATCAGACTTCAAAAGTATCACCAGGGACCCAATTTTGACCGAAAACGGGAATAAAATTTATGAGTTTTGCCTTTGTTTCATATATACGTACTAAACGTAAATATTGAATTTTCCGCTGTTTAATCAAACAATTTTATGATTTAATGTTTTAGGTCTAGTAGGTAAGTAAAACAACTGTAATTGAACCTTTAAAAAAAGCTTTTGATACTATTAATCACAAACTGCTTCTCGATAAATTATACGGTTATGGATTGCGTGGGGTTGCCTATAAATTGATTAATAGTTACTTATCTAATCGTCAGCAATATGTTATGATTAATGGAATGAGCAGTATCTAATATTTTAACTGTGAAATGTGGGGTTCCTCAAGGCAGTATGTTGGGACCATTACTATTCCTGATATTTATCAATGACATCTCGAATTTGCTCTTGATTGGCAAAATTCAAATTTTTGCAGACGATACTGCAATATTCACCACAAAAAAGTCCAATTGATTTGCCATATCTTAATATAAATAACGTTGTAGTTGATAGAGTTGAATATTTCAAGTATGTACTTAGGAGTGACTTTTGATACGCACATGTCTTGGGTTGAACACATTAAATCCGTTTATAGTAAAATGGCTCCGTTAGTAGGGTTGGTAAGGAAACTCTCGTATTTTGTGCCTAGTTATGTATTGAGACTGATGTACTTTGCATTTATTCATCCCAGAATCCTTTATGGAATTATTGTTTACGGAACGGCAAGTGGAGCAGGGTAAAATCTCTCCAAATCATGCAAAACAAACGTGTGCACGCTATCCTGAAGCTGCCTTTACGATTTTCATCATTGTATTTATATGAAATTGAATCCAAAGGAATTTTGCCATTGGGTGCGTTGTGATTACCAAGTTTCATTATATATGTACAGGACATTAAATGTATCTTATACCTTGTCTAATTTAGAATTTAGTAATAGTAATCATAAATATGGAACCAGATTTGCTAATAACATATCATGCGGATCTATTACAAACGAATTTGGACGCACGAATCAATCCGATTTTCCGGTCCCTCAATTTACAACAGACTGCCTGAGTCATTGTAAACAGTAATGAATATTTATCAATTCAAAAAAAAAAATAAAGATGTACTATAGAGAATTGGTAAATAATTACATTTCTTAAATTGTATATAGCTTCGATATCCTTATTACTGACACATGTATGAGAAGTATGATTATTATAATGTTAATTTCCCTTTAAAGGACAGTAAATCCATTGGGGAATTGACATTATAATTTTATTGTAATATTATTTTATTGTAAATAAAGTAAAAAAAAAAAAAAAATCTCATAATTTTTATTCCCATTTTTTGACCAAAATTCGGTCTCAGAATTCTGCCTGAGGAGTTGGCATGTCTAACAAAATAGAATAACACTAAAAATGTGTGATATGAACAAAACTAATCTTTCATAAGCCTGACCCAACGGACTCGCTGATATTTGCCGACTATATGGGCAAAATAATGGTAAATCTATTGAATGGTGCATCGAATAAACCGATCGCCTGACAAACTAAATTGGGGCGATTCATCATAGGAAAAACGATTGCTAGCGTAAACATTTTAATACATCAAGCATGGCAACAACCACAACTGACATCGATCTCTAGTTAAACAAATTTTGCGTACCTGAAGAGGTTGGAAACAGAAGGGAGCCGACCCAAGCAGTATAAAATAAGGATTCCTCTTAAATTCAAGCAATTGTTATGTTATTGGGTTGTTCAAGGAACTAGAAAACGAAATATTGGGCCATATGAAGGAGACTAAAGAGATATGTGAAGAAGCTCAATATTATATTATTTACTGCTTCATGAAACTAGTTCGACGACGAATTTAAAATTCTCCACTTCTTATTTCATACTCCCCAGTATGGGATTGTCTTAATTTTGGTTCTTGTTTATTTGTCATTGATTTCTATATATTTTATTAGTCCGAATTTAATTTTCAATTTAGAAATACTGCGTTTAGAGTTGATTTCTTGTTTCTGGTGAAAGATAGCTATTTCGGGCTTTCATATTGTTACCTTGCAATAAAGGGTTTTCCCAAAACGAAATTATATGATATGATTATTAACATAATATTCTTTTCGCCAATTACAGCTTCAAGTTCCTTCTAGGTGTCATCTCTAATTATGTCATCAAATGATTTCAATCCTGGTTGAATGAAGAATTTTGTTAGTTTTGAAAATATATTGGCAACATAGTTATTCCAATGTCATCTTCTCGTTGATCTTAATTGAATTGAACTTTGGTGGGAATAGCATTGTCGACCAATACTGTTTGTAAAAACTTTTTGTTGGCTCCTGTTTTGTTGGCAACCAACATCTCTTTCGTCATACTATTACACACGCCATTCTAAATCACCTAATTTACTCGAATACAATATTAATCAATAAATTCACCTTAGCTCGAGTTATACGTATTCGGATAAACTATCAAACAACATTATTTGTGCAATAAGCGAGCTATCGGAATCTCTAATTCGATATACTATATTCCGAAGAAATTGATGAATAAAGAGGTCTCGTCAATTCCAATTTAATTAGCTTAATTTAAAAGGAAGGCTTGATTTATGATAGATGATGGCTGAACTAATTTTACGAAAAGATTCACAGGCTGGCAAGAAACCTAAATTTTCCGACAAAATGCAACATCATTTACATTTTATCCATTCCTAAACGATAAGGAGCAAATGAAATTTCTTAGAAAAAGTTTCTATTCAATGGTTTCTTGGCACATCAGCTCTGGGTATCAATTGGAAAAAATTGTTAATTCCTTTTAAAAGAAATCAATTTAAAGATAGAAAACTTCAATATCTTGAGAAGTGACCATTTTTATTTTCAAGTACAAATACTAATTTCATTAAAACGCGATAACATTCTCTTTTAAATAAAAGGCATTTTCGTAAAAGGCATTCTCGTGACTAGTTTTGGTTGTGTTTAAATATTTTAATTTTATAATATGGAAAAAATTTAAATAAAGTTAGATTACCATAAATTCACAAAAATATTGATTTTGGGCAAAAAGAAATTCTTTCTCTTTATAAATAGACACATTGAAATTTGATTTTTATGTTTCCGACCAAATGGCACAGTGGTTAAAGCTTTGGCGTTTGGATCGGGAGGTACCGGGTTCTCGAATCCCGATAGAGGCAGGATGCAAAGTGAAATTTCATCAACAGATTACGATCTGTGGTGAAACGTAACAAACACATCTATGACCACCTGTCGGTGTGCAAAACCCATGGGCCGACCCATCTTCCATGCCAGTATAGATATGCTGTCATGGAGCTTGCAATGTGCAGATGGTCTTAAATCGGTCCTATAATAGCCGTACGTCCTCGAGTTGGCGGGAAGGCGTAAAGTAAGGACGTAAAAAGCATAACCGTGGAAGAGCAGGGTGAGCCTTGAGCCCCAAAACAGTACGCATAGTCTTCAATAAAAAAAAAATAAAAAAAAAAATAAAAATAAAAAATAAAAAAATTTATGTTAGGTTCAACAACAAATTTAATTTAGTAAAGAACGCTCTTAACTCTTAACAATTACTCTACGCCTACTCTGGTGACATCTGACATCTCTAAATTTAATTGAGACTTGTACCCCTGTGCTCTCGCGGAAAAATTGATTACTACGAAAAAGAGTTTAGTCCGGCTTTTCTATGAATTATCTATGAAAAATGATCTTGGAAAGTTTAATATTATTTGTAAATTGCATTAAAATATAAAAACTATTAACTTATTTACAATTAATATTAAAATTTTCAATTTAAAAATCGAGAAAGTGTCTCGGGTGTATCTGAAGCAAGCTTCATTTTTTTCCACTGGTAGCGTTTTTTATACTTTCCCTAGTCTCAATTAAAAATATAAAAATATTTTATCGCGTTTTTAATCCGAGTTCGTGTGTAAAAAATCGTGTAACCTTAAAATTTTATTACTACGTGCGTTAAGTCCGGAAATATATTGTTTAACCTAAAAATTTCTGCTGTACGTTTTTTATTAACACGTGTGTTAACACATACAAATAAATATAATATTCTTAATCGAAATTACACATACAAATAAATATAATATTCTTAATCGAAATTAGTGTTCACCGTTCATTATTATAATAACCACCGCCTACTACGAATACACAATCCACCCCACACGCGAATGGAATTTCGACGTTATTTGCGAAATTATAGTTACAACGTCACGAATGAATGTTTTGTCGCTGAATTTTTGGTTTTCAGCATTAGGCAACGTGGCCAACAAATAAAAATATAATACGGTTTTAGCACCTTCGAGTCAACGTTTTTCACAAAATGCGCTAAGTAGCCACGAATTCAATCAGTGACTCAGCCGTTAACACGAGTTTAGCCGGAACTTCAAATTGTCGAGTCAACTTATACCATCTGTTCATAGTGGTTGTGTAATTCCAGCCACAGATTGGGATTGCTTAATTTTTTATAGAATAGTTTTATTTAACGAATAGTTCGCTTACCACTGGCATTTTGCCCAATAATTATTACATAGTTATGTTGTTCTACGGTGAGACAGCAATTTTGTTTTACATATAATTGTTGTATTACGTACAGTAATTGACGACACAGCACGTTGACCTGTTGAGCTCGCCTTAACAGTGGTGAAAAAATCGGCTACTAAGTTCCTCAACGATACCGGGGACAGGACTGACGTATCCGCAGTACCGCCAACCCAAGTGAAAAAAAAATCAAATCGAGTACAAACGCTTTGCAGCAAATAGAACGATGGTAAACGTTTATGGTAAAAAACGAATTTTTTATTGCTGATGTCAAAACAACGATAATTGGAGCAAATGTTATACACAGTTTTGACCTGTTGATTGATTTAAAAGGTTGTCGTTTTGTAGATAATATAACTAAATTATCGACAACTTGTGGTGACTCTCATCGTTTCCAAATAGCGGAAATTAACATCTTGAACCCTCAATCACGTTGTGCTGCTCTATTAAAAAGATTTGCAAACATCACAAAAAGGTCTTTTTCATCGACAATCGGAAATTCATCGAATATAAACAACGGGACAACCCGTTGAGACCGAGAGACTAACTAGTTCGAATATTTATTAGAATGGGTATTCGCTGTCCGTCGACCAACAAAAATACATTACGTATGATTGAAAACTTTTGGCAATTTATTTATTTATACAATTTTGATTAGACGTTGCATCACATTTTGAGCTTAGAACTAATGACCACCTTCTTCGTGTCAAAACCCATAACATATTTTTTATTTGGAGACCTATATGTAACAACTTTGCTCTTTTTACGATGACATTATGACTTCACAATATTATTTTCCTTTATATCGTTTCCGGTATTACAGCCTTTATTTTAGTTTGATTTCGATGAGCAACAGCCACCTAATTCAGATCAATAAATCTAGACATTCGATTACGATAAATTATCCATGGAACAATAAAAGGATGATTTCACCGAAATTCAAAAAAAAAAATTGTTCTCAGGTTCAACGAGATGATCGGTGTCAATCGGTGAAAATTTGACTGTATATTACATAGAAATTCCGTCAACAACAAATGATTATAAGCTTTCACTGCCAGGCATAAACGCTACTACCTAATTAGACGTGTAACCGAACGATATGTGTGGCCAAACGTATGAAAAGATGTTACAAATTTCGTGCGACGTTATGTACAATGCCAACGCTTAAAGGACTGTTGGAACTTTTGGACTGTTGGATCGCACGGTTTGGATACCCAGAATATATCACAACCGACCAGAGTAGGCAATTTGAATTCTTTCTGATGCGAGAACTTTCTAACATTATTGGAGCTGATCGGATTCGAACGATGCCTTATCATCCGCAATCAAACGGCTATTAGACCGTTGGTATAGAACGCTCAAATCATCAATCATCATCATTGGGAGATGTTGAGTGGATTTTCAACGTCACAATCACGATGTTGGGTTTACGAGTATCCTTTAAGGAAGGCAAACAAAATTTTCCTATTTTGAAAAAACATATCATAACAACGTAAATTTAAAATTTATTTTCACGATAAATTATGTATTAATACTTTTTTATAACATTAACACCATCTACGGAGTATAACGACAACTAAACTAACGCCGTATTTAAAATTCATATGTACATAAATATGTATGCAACAAAATTCGTAATAAATTCTATCTTTCAACAAACTTTATTTTATACGGTTTTGGCGACAAGGTAATCCCTGGAAGTAGTTTTAATGTTGGATTCTCTCCATCCGCTGGTATTATGAGATTATATTTCTGCAAAATTCCCACGAAAAATGTGAATAGACAAGAGCGGGCTAATTGTTCACCTAGACAACGACGTCGACCTTGCCCGAAAGGCATTAACCGTTCTGTATTTATAATTTCCATGTTGCTATTTAAAAATCGATCAGGACGAAAGACTTCTGGATCGCCCCAGTATTCTTTGTCCATATGAACTCCGTATAAACTCATCAAAGTTATTGTATTATAAGGGATTTGATAGTTTTGATATTTGGTGGATGATAAAACGCGGCGTGGCCCAGACACGGGTACTATATGGAAAAAACGTTGAACTTCCATTAAAACAGCTTGAGTATACGGAACTTTTGAGCGAAGATGATAGTCCGGCAAGTTATTATTGAAAATTGTATCAATCTCATTGTGAATCTTCTTCTGAATAGTTGGATAGAGTGACGTTACCATTAAAGCCAAATCTAATGTGGTACTGGTCGTTTGTGACCCCGCAATAAAAATGTCAAGTATTATCATAATTAATTGGTCGTAATTGTAACTCGAATCAATTTCGTTCTCGTGATTTTTCATTTCGTTTAGATAAGCATAGATCAAATCGTCGCTCACTTTCTCTTTGGCAAATGTGACTTGGTGTTCTTTAACAGTATCCATAAAAAATTCTTTCAGCAAACCGTTAAAATGATTGATTAAATTGAAACCAGTCGCTTCTGGAGCTACGAAACGTAACCAAGGAAATTGACTGAGGACTCCACCGCTGATATCAAAAGCTTTAGACCGTTTTTCTAGTAAAACCAACAGCTGCTGCAGTTGAGTACCTGATCTAGGAATTCTTTTTCCAGTAACAAATGTCCAAAGCACGTTTAAAACAGCCGGTGGGAGTATTTTACCAGGCCATGCAGGACCTCCATGTAAATTCGTAATATCTTGCAAAACGACGGATAATTCATTTTGAATTTCTGCCATCATTTGTTGACGTCCAAATCCAGCGTCGCGAAGATGTCGTACCGTGAAGTTTCGATGTTCCAACCATAAAGGCCCATCAACACACGTAATACCTCGCCTTTGCCCCATGTTGCGTAATCTCATGAAAAATGTATCTGGGCGTCCGTCGAATTCCTCACGGCGATGAACTTCATGTACAGACTCGTATGTCAAAGCAACGATATAGTATTGGCCGGCCAATTTTAATCCAAGTACCGGAGTTTTATACTGCTTGCCCCATTCTTCGAAAACATGCCACTGTCCTCCTAATTTTCTTGATAATTTTTTTAACTGTAGTGAATTTCCAAAGAAAGGTATCCACGAAGGCCCTGTAATAAATATTACATAATAAAAATTACAAGGATGTTCCTAGCTTAACAAATAAAATAAATGAGCTTACCTGGTGGATAATTCTTGGGTCTACTCATTTCAAAATAAATATATTTAAATAATAATAAAATTAATATTATTACCAAAATCTCTCCCAACATTTTTTTGTAAAATTATCTTCAGTTTTCGAATACAAAAGTGCGTGCACAAAGAGTTTTTGGCTTCCGGTTACTCAACAAACAATTAATTTTAGATTTTATAAATTAAACTCAATTTAAATTTATATCAGTTTGCTAATCCTTTAATTTTTCAAACAGAAATTTTAATTTACAAATATATAAATGAAAATTTTCTTTCAACTTTTCTTTATGTAATTTTCCACAATCCCAATTTACTTGAGCAACTGCATTACCGATCGTTTTTGACAGTACAAATTTTGTTTCGAACAGCAATTTTTCTATTCGAGCTGCCAGATGCTTGGTTTAATTTTGACATTTCTTTCATGCAACAATTTTTTCATTTGATGTTGTCAATTTGTCGTGTTTTATGTTATTATTATTGATAAGAAATTAATAAAACGAAAAAATTAAAGAATAAAAATGGGCGGTGTCAAATTGGAGAATTAAACCGAAACCGTTTAGTTAATTAGTCAATTGTGTTGTTTGTGTAAGATTTAAATTGAAAAATATGAATAATCTAAAAGCACCCTCCCTTCAATCATTACTGGAATCAGATCGAGGGTCTAATGACAGTCTGTTAGCGGAATCACTTCAATTGGATATTGAAGAGGTGGAAAATTAAGCTGGATCGATTTATCATATTTTTTAACATAATTTTGTTTAATAAATTCTAGCTGGACGATGCCGAGTATTCTATACCAACTGTGGACACACTTCCAACACTGGAAAGTGTACTCAATGACTTGGAGGATGATTTCGATAGCATTTCTCAGGATAATGTCAACTTGATTGCCGCGACACCTACCCCTTCGTTGGATGATGCATTAAAACTGACATCTATACTTCGCCATGTTATGCTGCAAGGGGTCACAACACAGATAGGAAGCGCAGCTGATCGTGTCAATGCCGGAAATGCATCGGCGGCCACGATAAACCATAAAATCGCTATTGGCACATCTCATGGACATATTTTATGTTTTGATTTGACACAAACATTGAAATGGTGTTGCCGGGAATATACAGCGCAGGGTGCTGTATCGGCCCTATCATTAAACGACGATAGTACCCGCCTTTTGGTCGGGTTCGCTCGAGGATATATAATAATGATCGATACGACATCAGGAGATGTGATACGTGCCCTATCGGATGTTATTACGCCCAATACGGGTGTTCTCCATATCAAATGGACAGAAAAACCAGCGCTTGCACTTTGTTCCGATTCTGGAGGATCTGTATGGTGTTTGAATTTTACACGACGTCTTGGTATACGTGGATGTACGTCACGCTGTTTATTTAGCGGTGCACGAGGCGAAGTATGTGCCGTTGAGCCTTTACTTCTTGGAGAAGAAGATCATCCACTAAAACCTTTCTCGATAGTGGCTCTGGCAACTCTGTCGAAATTTTTTGTTGTTATGGTTCGACCACGACTGAAGGTTATAAAATATCAAGTAATGACAGGGCCAGGTGAGTGCCTTCCATTGCTTGCTTGGCAGATGGTGCTAATACAGGCAGCTGATTCCACGAGAATGGTAGATCCGGTACTCGCAGCTGGTCGTGGTAATCAATTGTATTTTCATCAGTTATGTTACAATCAAGGACGTATTAATTTACTTTATCTGCGGAAAATTAAACTCACATACAATCTGTTAGCTCTCCATTGGCTCGGACCTAAATCTATTGTATGTGTAGATACAACAGAAAATTTGCATTTAAGTGAAGTAAGGACAAATAAGGAACTCGAGAGTCTTGATTTGGGATGTGTTGGGCTTGTGTACAGCTCAGCCCAATTTAAAGGATTGGCAACGGGTGGTAATGTTTCTCCCGCTCTAGCACTGGCCGGAAGTATGGCGTGCTACAACAGTTTTGTGTCGTCGGAAAATCATTTGTATATTTTAGGCGCCCGCTCACTTCATGCAATTACAGTAAGAGCTTGGTGTGACAGAATTACACATTTATCTAATCAACATAGATGGGATGAAGCCTTCGAATTGGCAATTGAGATATTTCGATCGTGCAAAGATCGTGTAAAACGTCAAAGTTTGGCAAAGGATAAGATTCTCAAATTATTCGAGGATTATCTATTGAAAACTAGCCGATGTCCAGATTTATGCTTGAATATTGTAATTTCGGCCTTAATTGAAATTCGAGAGTATTCTCTACTTTGGGGCGAGCTGTGGGATCGATTACCAAGTAAGGTAATCTACATTAATTTGATTACCGATCACATTTTGGGTGATGATATTGCGGAGATTTCGCCGGTAATAGCACAGGCACTCGTCGAATATTGGGATAACATTTCAATACGGAAGCTGGAAGCGGTAATTTTAAAATTGAACTGGGAATGTCTTGATTTGCATCAGGTGTTGACTATCGCAAAACGCGAGCGGCTTTATCGGGCTTTAATGCATTTGAATACGAAAGCATTGGGAGATTATACTGTCTCGTTGATCGAGCTGATTCCTATAATATTAGAGCAGGATACACCTGATTTGGGAAATTCTATTTTAGTGTATATATCAAGTTGTCTGGCGGGACGAGGATATCCAAGCGGGGACATAAAACCAGAACTTATTCCGTCCGTTAAGCATGAAGTAATGCGTTGCCTTACAGTAATTCATTCGAATCGTGCCACCGAAAACGAATTACCTTATCCTTATTTACGTATATTATTACAATTCAATATCCGTGAAACGTTAAATGTTTTGTCGCTTGCATTCCAAGAACAAGAATTCCATGGCAAATTAGGTCACTCACAACGTCAAAGGATTATCAATATTTTGCTGGATATTACGACTGAGAACGATAAAAATGTGTGGAGTAGCATTGGGTGCTTACTAAATTTCGTTGTGCAGCAAATCATAACCAAGACACTATCAGACAACGATCAATCGATGCTAAATAAAATTCTGCCCTACTTAACGCGTCCAGAAATTAAGGGAGAATCATCGCGAGATCATTTCGAACGGGAACAAGGATTGTACGATCTCATTACTACGGATAATATATATTTACCAAAAAATATAATTTTGGAAATTGCTCGAACAGCGAATTATTATCACATCACCGAATACGTTCTGGAACGGAGTCAAGATTATGAAAATATTCTCGAAGAGTGCTACATAGACTATCCGGAGCGACATACCGAACTATTTACATACATAAAGAAGCACATAAAAAATAGATCCCGTTTTGTGTCTCAACAGCTTGAGCATTTATTCGAACGAATATTTCAAATAAACCCCCAAGAATTCATATCCATTATCCTAGATTACAATCCGAAATTAATCGGCATGTTTTTACAGATATTGAAAACGAACAAGAGCAACGAGGAGAATTTGTATACATTCCTTAGCATCTTGTTTCGGATAAATGATTTGAAAACTAGTAAAAATACTGAAGTGAATTTCGACGAGCACATCGAACTGTATATCGAACTGCTTTGTAAGTACAATCAGGAGCATTTGTTGGAATTTCTGAAAAATAACGACCACAACTATAAACTAGATCGGACGATCGAAATAATTAAGAATCATAATTTAAAAGTAGAATTAATTTATTTATATGAGCGAAAAGGTGATTATAAAAAGGCATTTAATTTATCGCTCGAGCTGATTAAATCGAACTGTAATAATGAGAATTGTGAAACTGTAGAGGCCAACGTGGTCGATGTAACACAACTGTGTAGCCGGGCCTCTGACGTGCTACCCGATTCAGAGAAAGAAGCACTGTGGTTTGAACTCATTGATTTCGCTTTAAATAATTTACCGAAAACCTTAAATTTATTAAAGAAAAATATTTTGTATTTAGCTAGTCATCATGTTAATTTAACTAACCTAATCCAATTAATACTAAATAATAGTAGTAATAGTAATAATGATAGTAATTATGGTGATATAAAACATATTATTTTATCGATGCTGTCGAGTTCAAATTACGAAAAATTACTCGTGCACACGACATCAAAAATACTCGACAAGGATTTGCATAATTTGTTGTACAAGGAGAAATCGAAATCGAATCAGGGATTACAGGTTAAATCGATTAAATGCATGGTGTGTCGTTTTCAATTGTACCAGAAAAATAACGGCGATCGTAATATCGTGGTTTACGGAAGTTGTGGACATTCGATACATGAAGAATGCGCAATTAATAAAATGGAATGTCCTCGATGTAGCAGCACGATAAAGGACCAGTTAGTTTTACCAAAACCATCACTAAGAATATTGGAAGAGCACGATTATGCTGGGTATAGTGACCACAATGGTTTGAAACTAGATGCACCACCACGAATCGGTATTATCAATAAAAAATGATAAGATTTATTTGCATAAATTATAAATAGTGTTTTATTTTGTAAAAATGAAGCTGACTGTTTTCGTTTTGATTTTTGAGATAGTTATGGAATATATAGGCGAATAAGGCTGATTTTCGTAATGAAATAACTGGGAGCTATTTCCTTAAGATGATTTCAGGTAAAAAGAAATTACCATTGGATTCCCCATCTAATTTCAGACACGATTTGACTGTTTGACTCCATAAAGTGATTTCTTAAGTTGGCATACTTTAACGCCATTGTTGAACCTGTCGGGTTAAAACATAAATTTCTTCTTTAAGTTCACCATGAAGAAACGCACCTACATCGTCCATCTGTTCAAGGTTCAAATTGTATTTTAATGCAAGTGATATTAAATATCGTAAGGAGGTAAATCTCAAAACGCGCATAGGTTTCGTCGTAGTCAACTAATTTGAAAGGATGTTCACAACTATCTCGCTTTGTACCTACCCGTTCAAATCTTTGAAGGAGATTCAACTTCAGCATCACTACTGCATCAGTGACCTCTGCGAGGCTATCGTTTCTCATGGTAATATGCGTCGAAGCATCACAACCCACGTACCAATCTTTGTCGTTGATAGCAGTTGCGGAATATGTTGTGTATAGCAAACTTTGTGCATCCAGTCTTCCTGGGTTAACACTTTTATTTTTGGTTGGACATTTTTTTGTAATATGCCACTAGTTGCTACAATTGAAGCAAAGCGGACCGGCAAAAGGATACTGTTTACTTTTACCATTGTTGTGCAGCTTATTGGTGCCATTCAATGAACCTTTTCCCTATAGGGCAATCTTGTTTGACATGTTACGCGCTTATATTCCGCTGGTAAGCCTGCCAAAAGGATCCTAATCCACATTTTTACAGCTTTTCAATTTTGTCGATATTAATGAGCACAACAAGCCAACTCTTATCGATTATGTTTTGAAATCATTTTTTAAAACATAATTGAACAGTTCTTCTAGCTCTAAGTAGGTTTGAACTGCGTATTTCCAAGTGTCGTAATTTGCAGGACCTTCCTTTTTCTCGATTGACGGTAAAGTCCCCATCTTGTCATAATTCTTACTCCATATTGCCCAGATATTTTATGAAAATATAATTCTCGCATTTTTATATTCTTAATTGTGGATACAAACGTCTTACTTTAACTTTATATTTTTATTATTTGAACCAATAACCTGATGAAATGTAATATTTAAGAGACGACAAAATAAAACGCATGTCAGTTGTTGAGTGAATCCAAGAACAAGGCCAATATAGTAAATATAGTAAATATATTATATTCACATACTTTAACCACTTAAGTGACGGATTTTTTCGAGAATGTGTGTCGAGAAAGCAATTGGTATAAAAAAATCGCACCAACATAGGCAAGTTTTTAGAGTGCAGACAGAATCTACTTAAATCTACTAAAATCTACTCTTAAATCTACTAAAAAGTAGATTCTGGTGCAGGAAACTTAAGTTAAATGAAATTTTGATCAATTTATTGGACGCGTATAATTAGTAAAAATTTCATTTTTACATGAATATTGTAATTTTGTATGCTAAACCTGAATGTCTTGTATTCATATCAAAAGAACAGCAAAAAATACAAAATATTTTGAAATCATTTTCGATTAATTGATAAGTGATTTAAGCGACATCTTGAGAGCTTATAGCTGTTGTAGTTATATGATGTAGCCTTGTGAATTTCAAAATACAATTTCAATCGATAATTTATTTGGTTTATTGAGTTTTTAACTTTTTGCTAGTAAAACACTTACACACTACAAATTTTAGTAATCTCCAATTAATATAAGTGATCGCTAAAATGACGATTACCAAAAATGCGATCACATCCAGCGAGTTAAGTTGAAAAAAATTCAAATTAATTGCATTGGATCGCATATGAGGGGCTCCTTTATGCCGTATTATATACTCGATCCAGTATATTCCTGTTTCGAGTGCGGTTTGTGGTCGATCAAGAAAAAGTTTAGCTGTGTATTTTGCTTGGTCTCTATATTTTGGGTTTTGTAAGACCTCTTTCAGAGCGGCTTTTAAGGTTTGACCATTTAAATCGGTCATCTTTATTTCTATCGATAATCCTTCACGTTCCGCAACTTGTGAGTTAGCCATTTGATCGCCAAATATAGGTACCGTAATTAGAGGTATGCCAAAATATCTGGCTTCGGTTATACTTCCAAACCCAGCATGACTTACAAACAATTTACAATTTTTGTGGGCTAGTATCTCGATTTGAGGAAACCAGTTACCGAGTCTGATATTTTTAGGTAAGCCTGGCACTTCTTCTATTTCCATTTTCATTAGCACGCTCTCTTTCAAACTACCAAATACCGCGAAAATTTCTTTCAATGTTTCAGTGTTTATATCGGAAATTTTTATATTTGATCCCAGACTAAAGTATATTACTCCGTTGGTTGATTCATCTAACCACTTTTTAAGGTCACCACTCAATTTATCGGGATCGCGGTTGATTTGTATTCCACCAATTTGTATGATGTTAGGGGTAAGCGGACGAATACTTTTTTGGCTCATATGATCAGAGACAAAAATCGCAGAAACATTTTTGTAAATATCAAAAAATGCAGGATATTTCGGCGCGGGAAAATATTTTCTAGAGTTCGAGTAGAATAACATTAGATAATTTTGTTTAGATAAAATTCTATTAGCTTACTCATGAAAACTCAATAAATTGATTTCTCCGTATTGTTCCAAAGCCAGCTCCAACAGATGGTACAAAAAATTTATCACTCTAGATGAAAAACCCATAGGTTCTGGGAGTCCAATTAAAATATTCGAAATGTATGGTAACGCCAACGGGTTGCCAGCCATTTTTAGTAATATGTTTTGTGGTTTCAAAGATGTTACTAACACGAAAGGACAATTAAAATGTGCTGATAATCCGAGAAGAAATTCACCTAGTCCACCTTCATAAACGATCAAATCGAATGATTCCGTTTGCATAATATGCTGGAACTCTTCATTTTTCAGGAGGCTCTCATTCTCGTGCTCTATGAATGATTGGAAAAACGGTATCATTTTCATTATAGTCCAGAAATCTCCCGGGTTCTCTGTGAACTGTTGCATCATAGTTGCGTGCAATTGACTAAGTTCATTTTTGACAAAACGATAATTTGGTATTGATTTGTAAGGTGGATATGGGCTTGCCACCGTGACATTGTGTCCTGCTTCTGCAAGCCCTATCATAAGGGCTTCGGCAACAATAAAGTGGGACCGGCTTATTGTCGGATATACACATAGAATTTTGTAGGATGCCGAAAATTTATAAAAACTCACGATTAGTGTAAGCACCAAAAAATAATTAACTTGATTCAACAACATTTTAAAAAATACTGACATAATCAATATTTAAAAATAAAATTTATCTAATTGTAATAAAATAATGAGATAAGCATGATTTTCATATTAGCTGATTATTTTTTACCTTGTTAATGTATTATTTGTTTATCAAATATTTTAACGAAAATTTTCATGAATATACTTACTTTATTTGACTACGTAAAACAATGTAAAAGCCAGTTTTTTGTCATAAAACGTCGTTGTCGCTTAAGTTCTGGAAAAATTATCCGGGCATACTAATTGTTGCAAATTTAATTTAGAATCTTTTTATTTTTTCTTAGTTCATAATTGTTTTTCTCGCAAATGATATACTTCTCAAAATTTTTGCAAAAGAATAACCAAAACGCTCCATTGGAGGCTGCCACTTCCGGTGAACCGATTTCAATCATAATCATTGAGAATTCTCATTTTATGAGAAAAGCTTAAGTATGAAGTTTCATCCCGATCAGTCAATTCATCTGGGCTGTAGCGAACCTAATGTAATATGTACTCGTTTTTTAAACTTGATGATGATTTGTTGGGGTGAAACCCAATGGTTAGTCCCAAAATTAATTAAACCTATTTAAAATACTAATTTTAATTTCTTTATGTTTACTAGGTCAAGTGGCCTCGTTCTTTCAACGTCTTCTTGCAACGACAGGGTTGCAAGGCAAGGCGAATAAATTTAGGGGTTTCGATGTTCCTGAAGCCTTATTTCGTGTTTGGCGGCATGCTTTTTTATTTCATCTTTGATGTATTCCATCTGTAAGTCCCTCTGAAGGTCTTCATTCCTTGAGTACCACGGAGCATTTATACGATGCTACGGAGAACCTTGTTTTGAAGCGTTTGTATCATTTTGGCGTTTGTTTGCTTAGTACATCCCTAGAGCTGAATACCGGTATAGCAGCCGCTTGTTGTGAATTGTAAGCTCAGAACCTCTACCTATGAGCCAATACATTTTTCTGAACTTAATGTTAAGTCCTTCTTTTTTCTTTTTGACATGCTCTCTCCACTTGAGCTTGGCATCGGGGGTCATGCCAAGATATTTAGTTTTGTTTGCAAATGGCACCGATCGTCAGTTTATTTCTATCGGTAGGTCGAAAGCCCTTTGATATGTAAAGTTAATATGCGTGGATTTCGTCTCATTAAGCCTGATTCTCCAGTGCCTTAGTCCAGTGACCAACCGCATTGGTAATCTCCTGGAGTTTGCTCATTGCACCAGTGACATTACTTCCAATTGCCATGATAGCCGTGTCATCTGCAAAGGTGGCTATGGTTCATTCATCTGTTGTTGGAGTATCCCTTGTATATAAAGGGTTAGGAAAAAAGTTCATGGCCGTTTTAAGTGACATTGAAACAAAGAATTTTCTTATTTCAAATGAGCTTTATTAAACCAAATATGTGCCATTTTGATCGATGACCTTTTGCCATTTTTCTCTATCCCATCACTGTAGAACATCTGTGGTTTAGAGGCGAAAAATCGAAACCACTCATTTTTGCGGGCCTTTTTTGAATTTAATGTAAAACCATTAAGATGGTTCTGCATGAACCGGAACAAATAGTAGTCCGATGGTGCAAGGTCAGGACTATATGGTGGGTGCATCAAAACTTCCCAGCTAAGCTTTCTCAGTTTCTGCCGGGTCATCAATGATGTGTCTAGCGTTATCATGATGGAACACAACGCCCTTTCTTGTGAACAATTCTGGACGTTTTAATTGAATTGCTTGCCTTAATTGCTAACAGTAAAGATTAGAACCAATCGTTTGGACCGGTGGCAACACTTCATAATGCACGATTCCTTTCCAATCCCACCAAACACACAGCATTACCTTTCTTGGCGTAAATCCTGGCTTTGATACCATTTGGGAAGCTTCACCTCGTTTCGCCCGTGGTCTTTTTCGCACAACGTTGTCATATCTTATCCACTTTTCATCACCAGTAGTCATTCGCTTTAAAAATGGCTCGATTTCGTTCCGTTTCAGCAGCGTTTAGGAAGCCGGTCCATTCAATTTTTAACTGTTAATTCATGGGGTACCCAAAACCCAGCGTTTTTTTGTATTCATCCATTTTCAAACGGTTTAAAACTTTTTGTGATCAATATTTAGTTCTTTACCAATTGCATGGCTGCTTATATGCCGGTCTTTTTCATTTCTCTGCATAATTTTATCGACTTTTCCAGTGGTTGGTCGACCAGAGCGTAGGTGCATCTATGACTGACATCCATTATCCATATTTGCAGAACGAAAGCGCTCGAACCATATCTTTGCTGCTGACTTTGATATTCTACATAAACAGCACACATTTTTTCGCAAGCCTGAGCCGCGTTTTTACCTTTGTCGTAATAAAATTGTAAAAGATATCGAATTTTTTCATTATTTATCTCCATGTTTTAAACATGGAGTATAAAGTTGTTAAATATGTTGTAACTTTTTATTCACTTCACCGATTTTAATGTTTTGTATGGCAAAGTACAAGTTAAAATGTCACCTTTCAAACACACATGAATTGCCTGATACGATCAATGGTTACTGAGATTCATATGTAAAGCCTGTACCTATTAATAAATACAGGATTGGTCCTAAGACACTCCCCTGCGGGACCCCACTGAATCCATATTGATGGTATATCAAAATCATCTAGCTTGTGGGTTGACATTAATTTTCATTGGCCGTTTGTCTTAGTAGTGGTTGGAAGGCATCCTTGAGATACTCCGCAAACAGATCAACCTTTTCTTTAGGACCTCTTTGCCAAGTTCCATCCTCTTTTTAAGAGGAGGCAGTTGCAAGAGGAGGCAGTTGGGTCTTTTGAGCCCCTTCCTCGACTTCATAATACTGTATTCAATGCACAGAATTATTTTCATCGGTTAGGTTAACTTTATCTGTTAATTGATTCATTTTTGACTTCTTTAAGAAGAGATTTGAGACTGTTACCTAAATTGTTTTGTTCTCCGGTGTTCTAGGTATTTGCCATGTTTTACGTTCCCATCATTTGTCTACTAACAACTCTCTAACTTCCATTGGGTATTGGACAAACTTCACCACCCCATGCCACCTGTGGCCCTAGGTATGATATGATTGTTTTTGAATTTGTTAATCTGGGTGCACTGTTCCTTTGAATTACCATTTCACTGACTGTTATGATAACCGGGGAATGATGTGATACTAGAGAATTCCTTTCCTCAATGTGAATGTAGTTCTGGGATATTTTTCTTGCTACATAAAAGTCTAGTATAGGTCAGGTATCTTCGTTCCGTCACTGGGACAGTATGTTGGGAAACTTCCAGAGTAAAATTTATATTTTGATGTCTGCCCTGCTTGAATCAATTCTTTACCTTTTGACGTCGTAAGACTAGATCCCCATAATAGGTGTTTTTCGCATTATACTCGTAGTCACCTCCAATAATTAAATCACATCGAAGCGATTTAAATAGTTTAAGGTAGTTCTTTTCAAGTTATGCCGAGGAGGACAATATATTGCAGAGACCGTAAGCTGTCTGTGTTTAATTTGGATTCTTACAGTAGTGACTTGCATTGTTTCTTTTTCGATATTTGATCCTAAATGTTGTTTTATATTTTCTTTTATTAGCAATGCCGAACCACCTCTTGCACTTCCCGCTGGATGAATGCAGTCATATAAGTTATAACCCTGTATTTTAACAAACGAAGATTTAACGAGATGGCTTTTAGATATTAAAAAAATGTCGATTTTTTCTGAATTTAAAAATATTTCTATTTCTGGAACATGTTGCATAATTTTATTTGCATTTCAGATTCCTATTTTGAAAGTTGTGTTCTTACTTAACATTTTTTGTTGGATTGCGTTGTGGGAGTTGCATTTTCTTCAGTTGATAAGTATAATGTTGTTCAGATTACTTTCGCCATCTAGCCGCTTTGTAATAGCTGCAATCTTTTCATAGGTTTTCTATTTATAATTTGGGTATTTTTGGAGCCCATATAATTGGTTGAACCCAAACCTTTCACTACCTGGGCAAATGATCGTCTTTGCCCTGTGTTGCTTGGTTATGGGTTTTGATCCATCTGATTTGATATTTGAAACCTTCGATTTTCGTGATTTTGCGGTTGATTTCTTGTTTTATCTCTTAATTTTTGTACTTTTTAGCAAGCACACAGCCTCGATAATTAGCGGGATGTTTTGTCCATTACAATTTGTACACTTGGCTTGCACATCTCTCCTTATTGTAAATGCCGATTACCTGAGCATTTTACACATCTGCGGGATCCCGGCCGCAATATCTTTGGGTGTGATCAAATGCCTGATATTCCTTGCATTGCGGTATGCGTGTTTCGGTTCTCCTCATTGGTTCGATTTTCACCTTCAAGTGAAGGATTTCTTTTATTCCATAAATGTTTTAAACGTTCTCTTTGTGGTCAAATACCAGCAATGAAGTGTAATGCATACCTCAGAGTATTAATTTTCCAAAAGTCATTGTTTAGCACTGCTTTCCGTATAATCTTTGTCAGTAACCGATTTCATCAGTGACTGAATTACTGGGTAACTGGTTACACTCACAAAATTTATTGGTGAGGGTGGTTTTCTTTCGGTTGCACCAAATTTGGTGTAATGTTCTTGGTAGATTTACTGCCTTTTGGTTAATTGGCTTTGGGTAGAACATCTTTTGAATCTGGCCTAGATTGTCCAAAAGTAATAAATATGAATGTTTGAAACTGTATAATAAATAAAGATAAATAGTATTTTCACTTATCAAACGTCTTACAATGATAAATAAATGTAATCTGACATTACTTTGAATTATGCTGTAAATTGTACAGTTTTTAATTTTTACGGCTTATATCAGGCATTTGGTAAGATTCGAAAAAGTAAATTATGTGTTATCGCCGAGTGATAACAATATACAATTTAAATTTTGTGTAATTAATTTTAGTTTCACATTGCTCGTGATGGCTAAACGACATGCTCGAATATTATTGCTAACAATCGTGGCAGCTTGCGCGATACTTTTACAATGTACTGACGGCTTTAAAATTTTATGTGCGTATCCTACTGTAAGCCGATCTCATTTTATCCCAGCCGAGGCATTAATGATTGGGTTGGCCGCTAAGGGGCACAAAGTGACAGTTATTAGTTCTTTTCCGCCAGAAAAACCCTTATCAAATTATCGTCATATAACAATTCCATTAAGTGATATGCATAACAGTAAGCGTTTTAAAAAAATTGAATTTTTTAGTTGGTCAAAAATTAAGTAAAATTTATTTTAGCAATGGTGGAACTTTTTTCACGTGAGCCTGGAAATATGTGGAACCTGATAAAAATGATGCCATTTATGTCCGAGTTTATAAGAATTCAATTCGAAACTATGTTCAATTCGACCGAATTTCAAAAATTGATGGCGGAAGAATCGTTTGATGCAGTATTTGTCGAGGCATTTCTTGGAGAATCGGGAATTGGCCTTGGACCGCATTTTAAATGTCCGCTAATTTTGTTTAGTACAGTTAAACCAACCACTCGGGTCTTGAATATTATTGGAAACCCTTTAGCCATCTCATATGTACCTAATGTAATGATACCATTCAAAGGCATAATGGATTTTAAAGAAAGGATGATAACATTTTTATTCACCATGTTGGAGTTTCTGTTAGCTAAATATTACTATGACCATTGTCGGAAAACATACGATAAACATTTTCTTTCGCCCAAATATCCAACGTTCGATGAAACCCTTAGGAATATATCGGCTATATTTATGGCACATCATTTCAGTCAGGGGGAAATTCGTCCAACACTTCCGAACCTAATAGAAGTTGGTGGAGTACAAATGAGTGAAGAATCTTCACCTCTACCTTTGGACTTGCAAAATTGGATGGATGCATCAAACACAGGCGTAATGTATTTTAGTTTAGGTTCAATTATGAGAACAAAACATATACCAAAACAACAGTTGGATGATATTTTGACTGTGTTTCGTCGCCTAAAACTTGACATTCTGTGGAAATCGGAAACTGATCAAATTGAGGGAGTTCCATCAAATGTAAAAATTTTGAACTGGATTCCGCAAACCGATGTATTACAACACAAGAATATTAAATTGTTCGTAACTCATGGCGGTTTGGGGAGTGTATCGGAAGGGAAATATTATGGTGTACCTACAGTTGTAATTCCAATTTTTGGTGATCAAATGGCTAACGCCGAAGTTGTCTCGAATCAAGGATGGGGTACCGTTGTTAAATTTGAAGAATTAAATGAGAAACGTCTTTATCATGCTATTAATGAAACATTAGAAGATCCTAAATATCAAAGGCAAGCTAAATATGAAAAAATGTTATATCGTGATCGTCCACTCACAGCACTCGAAAATGGAATCTTTTGGACTGAATATGTAATTCGGCATCGCGGCGCGAAACATATGCAATCGAACGCGATTCATTTAAATTTCTTTCAATTGCATTCCCTCGATGTTATTGGATTTTTACTGGTTGTTACTGTGATTGTACTGTATATCAACTTTAAAATTTTGAAGTGCATTTGTCAAAGAATTTGCAAACGATCAAAATCGAAAGTTGAGTGAAAAGTTGAATCAAGCAATAGTATTTTTTTAAAAAAAATGAGATAGATTAAAATATTTTTGTATTCTAATCTTATCGCCATGGGATAATGATCATCCACCAACTCTGAGATTGTAAACAAAATTTTTTTTTTGAAGTTGATTAAATATATTTAATTGTATATTCCTTGATAAGACCCCACTATTTTGACAGTATTTTTGAAAATGAATTCGTGAAATGTGGTGAATTGGGTTTCATCTAACGGAAACCACCCCACTAGAAATGTGAGGTTATGCTAAAAACTTAAACAGAAAAGTAGTCTGTCAATCGAAGTTGGTTTGGAGTTCGCGACTTGAGCACGAAAATCGGTATACAAATTTTCACTTTCAAACCAACAGAAAAATTATTGAAAAATTTTTCTCATCCTAAATGAATTGTGGTGAATAATTCAATTGTGGTGAATAGAGGAACACAGGTTTTGAAACCTTTCCAAAACGTCAAAGATATCGGAAATCGGTTAACAAATAGTGAATTTATTGCCAATGTCCGAAATTAATAAAAACCCAAATAATAAACGGGGTTTCTAAAATACTGGATGTTATATTCAAAGTCTGTTAGATAAATAATTTCGATATATAAATGGCTTTAGACATCCAGGGAGCATGATGCACAGGCCATGTCAGACGGAAATGGTCATTTACATTTGGTATTATACCGAAAAAAATTAGAGTGATTTCCAATAATTCTTTGTAACAAAACTAGTTTTGTTAACAGAATTTATCATACAGCGGTTTCTGAGCGGTGATAGGTAGCCGGCTAGAGCTCCCGGTTGGGTCGTGGGGGTTACAGAAACATGTATGATACTTGCATACACCGCTGGGAATGAGACATAACGGATTTCCTATACGCGACAGACCAACTTACCTGGACCCATCATCCCCGAATTAAGTTGTCACCTTAGCACATTCTCAGACAAATTAACGAACAATCGAAATAATAGAACGGAAAAATTAATTTTAACAACATTACACACAATTTGTATTTCAATAGAAAATATCGGAAATGGTATTGGTGAATTTTGTTTTAATTAACATGACTGTAGTTGTCACCGATATACTAAAATATAAATGGTAAATATTTACAAGAAGAACTTAAATTTTTAAAACTACTTAACATTAGCTTAAGATTCTAAAGTCCGGACTAATAATTTTGAATTAATTTCTCAATAATAATTAAAATTTTTTTTTTTTTTTTTTTTTAAAGAAGCTTAATTAAGATATACAGAAACATGATATTAAATTTAATATTATGTTTTATTTTTATAGAACTACCACTAAACTTAAATTAAAGTAAGAAAAAACTTCAAAAAAAATGTGTTTACACTTAGATAATAGCAAACTAGTTATTAGAAAATATATACTATATATGTATATATATGTATATATATACACATATATATATATATATATATATATATATATATATATATATATATATATATATATATATATATATATATATATATATATATATATATATATATATATATAATTATTATAATATAATTAGAATAATAAAAAAATTATACTTAAAGTTTAAATAACCACCTCCCGATAATTCCGTTCACGCTGTTTGTAGACTTGGTGTATATTCAAATTATACACATTGGTTGTGGTATTTGTAATAATACCTTGGATTATGGGATGTAGTTGACAACGTAGAATAAAAAAATTCTCGTAGTAGAATATCCAATATTAAAGATGTTTTATTTATACCGCTACCATAATACCGCAACCACTGGTGAGGGTGATGTCGTAGAAATATATACATATAATATTTTTTTGTTATTTTAAAAAATTTTATTTTTATTTTTATCACTTTTAAATTTGTCTCATCATCAAGATGGAATTTGTAATTTGTATTCGAACAACAACAAAAATTTATTCAATATAAATTTTAGCCACCAACATAACTAGGGCATACAGCATTTTACAGCATGACCTTAACTGCCGCGAGCGAAATTAATGTTTTTCGGTTTTGGTTATTCAAATTTTTACAGTAGTAACTTTAGTTTTAACACATGCTCTGTATTTATACAAACGGGATATTTGCAATTTATATTTTCAATTATTGACAAACACTTACTATGTTCACAAAGAAAAGTCACCAAGATTACAAAGAGAGGTCTTATCAGAGCGAAACAAAATTACACATTTTATTGAATTTAATGGTTCGTTATAAATCTGATTGATCAGAAATCGCCCGTTTGGAATGTCACACGATCATAACGGTAATTAAGTTTTCAGATCTTGCCGAAACATGCGGCCACTTAACGTTATTAAAAATTCACTTTTACGTCTATAACGAACGCTCGATTAGAATAATCACAAAAATTCACTGCTCATTAGTAACAAAACTAAAATATCAATAATAAAAACGCGATCCCCACGCGTATATTAATTTCACAGGGATTCTTATTTTAGTATAAAAAAAAAACAAGTAAAATAATTTACTTTATAATTTTAACTTTTCTTATCATTCTCTTTCAACGCGAACCAAAAACTGACTGACTACCCAATCGTTTTATTTTTCTTTCTTCTTAATTGCAAAAAATGTAATCTATTTTTTTCCCCTCTCGGTCAACACCAAAATCCAATCATACCCAAACTGGGGAAATTTACCAAAAATCAGCACTGGGAACGACGTCGGCCGCGGGCGTCGTTACATCATCCCGAGCATGTTCCGTTGCCAATTCGCTTTTACAAAACCCTCTAATTCCGCTTTCACATAATTTAATTGTATAACGTTAGGATCATCTATTCCTACTTAGAAATTATCCTTGATCAAGGAGTTCTAGTCATTCTTGAAATTCACAAATAACGGAACATTTACTCTTGATGCATTGTCCATTTTTGAATCAATAAGCGCGAAATAAAGGTTCTTTAAAATAAAACACTTGATTCACCTTTTATCACTTTTTTTTAGATCTTTCAATTTACAATTTATTGACGATGTTCATTCGTCAAATCACAAGTACAATCTGATTTTTTTTAGTTAATACATTCTCTAAGTTTGTTAGATTTTGCTGTTGCATTTAAATATTATTTTTTATGAAGTTCTCATGAAAAATGGAACAATAAGCAAAATTAAAAATGTATCGAATTAATAAAAATTAGAGGTAGAATATAGAAAATTAAATGTATCATATTTTAATGGAATTTTCAAGATAAGGAAAAAATGAGTTTAAGTTGAATTGAAGGAAATATAAAACGTATATAAGTTGTTGTTGTTGTTGCTGTTGCTGTTGGGGTGACGTGATAACGTAACTCCTCCCCCCTAAGAATGAAGCGAGGCCCAGTTGAGCTGAGTTGATTGTGGTGAAGTGGCTGCTGGATCTGGAACTGTCTCGATGGTCCTTTTCTTTTTGATCATTTGTATTAACATGATGGTTCCTATTATGCATGGAATTGTAACAAATATTGCTCCTATAATGGAAATATGATTATTATTATTGCTTAAATTAAGTAAATTAATCGCTTCTGTGTTTTTAGTTGTCCATAATTTTAATTTTTCCAATGTCAAATTTTTCGTTATTATTGATGTATTAATCTCATTGTACAATGTTGAGATAATTTGCACTGAGTCCCAGAATGTTGCATACTTGCTTGAATACTGGATGTTGTTTATATTAATTATACAGTCTTCGAAGTATATTAGTGCTATTCCCTTTAGGATTTTACTTTCTGCATCCTTATTACATGTGGTTTCCATCAGGATTTCTGAATGTGTAAATACGAACAGGAAGTTTTGTTCGATTGGCTCGACAGTGTCTTCGATTGTCTCCTCCACCAAATTGCAATGTGCTGGTTTGTCGTTGATCAAATTTGTTATACATCCTTCTTGTGTGTTTTTTCTAGCAGTATCTTGTTTGCTCAATCTTTGTACATGGTTTGTCGACATATTGGTAAACATATTTATTGAGTAAAAGGAATTGGGATTTCAATTCTAAAGTGTAGGTATTATTAATAGGTAATTGTTTCAATCTATAGAATGAAAATGGTTCGGGATAAAAGGTAGGTATTTGTATGATAAAAATTATATTTGTTTGGTTAAAATATGCATCTAATTCCAAAAATTCGTATATATTCTCATCGACTTTCACATCTATGTTCTGTTGCTTTAGTTTTTCATAAATGTATTCTATTTCTTGTGGATGTAAGATATGCTTTGAAATTACTCTTAATTTTGCTAAAGTTACAGATTCTAGAATGTCTTCCAAATGGTTATTCAATATTTGAATGTCAAAGAACAATAGATCAAGGTATTGATTTACTTTTAACTTGTGTTCAACGTTGTTCAATTTATCTATGATATCGTTTTGAAATCTATTTATGTGATCTTCTAATCTAAGGTGTTTTGTTGTTTATTAATATGTTCGGAAATGTTATTGAATCTTTGTATCATACGTTCATTAATTATTATTTGGTTGTTTACCTGATGTTCTAAATTAATTTGGTTTGATTTAAGAATATATATATTTTTATTGATCTCAACGTAATCGTCGTAATCCAGGTTTCCAGTTATGGTTTTTACTAAAGATCCTAGTCCGTTAATTAGTCCACGTCTGAGTCTATATCTTGGCTTGATTAAGTTCAAATTATTTAATAACATGCTGTATTTTTTTCAGTATAACTATCTTTTGTTCGTATTGCGTTTCGTTCTGCGTTTGATTACATATATTTTCAATATTTCGTTGAATTAATTGTGTGTTCAATTCGTAGTCGGTTATGTTTATTAGATTAGGTTAGGTTAGAGTGGCTGCTATCGCACACTTAGGCCAATAATGGCCCATTGTGATACCACAGGATCCAATCTCCCCTTACTCCCCCTGAAACCAACCACAGCTACAAAGTCCGCGAGTTCAGAAAGGCTGTCCATGTTGTACACACCCAAGTACTTACGTCTTTTGTATGATAGTGCTGGACACGAGCATAGGAAGTGAACTAACGTCTCTTCCTCCTCTTCGTCCATACAACTTCTACAAAAGTCATTCGTCTCTAGACCCAGCCTTCTCGCATGATCCCCAAAAAGGCAGTGCCCTGTCAGTATCCCTACGACCAATCCTAAATCTCGTTTTCCCACAGATACAAGTGCCTTGGAGCGCCGCAGATCCAGTTTTGGCCAAACCTGTTTTGCTACCCTGCACATGAGAGTGTTGGTCCACCTCTAATCTGTCAAGGCGATTGCCTTTTTACTGAGCGTCAATTTGAGCGCTGCTATAGGCCTCTCCAGACCTGCCCTTTCCGGTTGCATCTGGAGAGTCGTACCGTACCTAGCTAGTTTGTCTGCCCTGCAGTTTCCCATGACGTCCGAGTGACCAGGGACCCAGATTATCTGGATACTGAAATACTGGCTCATCTCATTAAGAGATGATCGGCAATCCAGCGCCACCCGTGACTTCAGAGAAACCACCTCTAGTGACCTGAGTGCCGCTTGACTGTCCACATAAATCGCGATATTCCTAACAGATACCACGTTATGCTTCAACCATGTCACGACTTCCCCTATCGCCACCACTTCAGCCTGGTACACGCTGCAGTAGTCAGGGAGACGAACAGAAATATTAACATTGAGCTTCTCACAGAAGACTCCGGCTCCTACTTTGCCGTCTAGCTTAGAGCCGCCCGTGAAAAATTTCAGTGCCTCGTTTTCCAGTATTGATCCATTCCTCCAGGATTCCCTAGAAGGACAGATGATCCGGAACCCTATATCGAAGCACAACGTTGGTTTAATATAATCTAGATTCACCAGTTCCTCCCCTAGTGATCTAACTATCGTCGAGTGTCCCGCCTGAAGACACTTCCACTGAGAGACAGCCGAGAGCCTTGTAGCCACATTGGCTGCCATCTGCTTACCAAAAAATTCGATTGGAATAAGATGGAACATAACCTCTAAAGCGCGTGTAGGTGTTGTCCTAAGCGCCCCGCTTATAAGCATACAAGCCGTTCTTTGCACCTTCTCCAACATCCTTATGTAGGTTACCTTTTCCAGAGCTGGCCACCACACGCCCACCTCGTACATCAGAACAGGCCTTACCACTGCGGTATAGAGCCAGTGTACCAGCTCTGGTTTCAAACCCCATTTCTTCCCTATGGCGTTTCTACACGAGTAAATGGCTACATTAGCCTTATTTACCCTTTCTACAATGTTAGGCTTCCAGCTGAGCTTACCGTCCAAGATTATGCCCAAAAATCTCACTCTGTCAGCAAAAGCCAGTGTTTTGCCGTTCACGGTAAGAGGGCTAACTACCGGAATTTTATATTTCTTAGTAAATAGTACCAGCTCTGTCTTGGAGGGGTTGATTCCTAATCCACATTTGCTGGCCCATTTCGTAACGATCAGGAGTGCATTCTGTATAACATCCCTAATCGTATCCAGATATTTGCCTGAGACAGCTATCGCTACATCATCTGCATACGCTACAACCCCTATCCCCTCTTTCTCCAGTTCCAACAGCAATCCATTCACCACTGCACTCCAAAGAAAGGGGGACATTACTCCTCCCTGCGGAGTTCCTCTAACCACCCGCCTTCTAATGGTGGACTCCCTTAGTTCCGAGGTAATAATCCTGCTTACCAGCATCTGATTTATCAACCTACTTATGGGGTAGTCCACGTTCAAAAATGACAATCCTTCCATGATCGCCTCCGTTTTTACATTATTAAAGGCACCCTCAATGTCGAGAAATGCTACCATACAATAATCTTGCGAGTAAATTGACTTCTCAATCATGCGTACTAGATCGTGCAGAGCTGTGTCCACCGACTTTTCCTTACAGTACGCATGCTGCGACATTGCCCAATTTCTTGGCTCAACTTTTGTTCGAATAAGTACGTCTATCAATCTTTCCAAGGTTTTCAACAGAAAGGATGATAGAGTTATAGGCCTCAGGTCCTTTGGATAAGCCTGTGAGCTTTTTCCCGATTTCGGGATAAAAACCACTGTGACCTCCATAATCCGATCCGGGCCCTCCGATTTATAAGGCTTAAAACCGTTCAGCGCCCACAGGATTCGTTTCCTGTCCACGATGCCATCCACATCTGTTAAAGGTGTTCCTCGATGAGCTTTAGGCTCCATCGAGTCATCAATGCTTCCCGGAAAATGGGTCTCAATGAGAAGCTCCAATGACTCCGCACTTGAAGTTGTCCATAACCCGTCCGGCCTAATTAAGTAACTAGGACTGGTTGGGTTTGTAGATAGAATTTTCTTAAGGCGAGAAGTCTCAGAGACTTCCTCCATTCTACAACAGAAGAGTCTCCAAGACCCCCTTTGTGCCTTCCTCAACTCTTTTTTGTATTCTCTCAGGTCTTCCTTATAGGAATTCCAATCCCGATTTTCTCTGGTGTTCTTAGCCTTATTAAAGGCTGTCCTACACGCTCTCCGATAGGTTCCCAACTCCGTGGTCCACCATGTCAGTTTCTGCCTGCTCCTAGGTTTTATCAGGGGACACGCAGCATTAAATGACAGATTGCATGCTTTTGTGACAATATCAACCATGCCATCTAATTCCTCTACTGTCGCCGGAAGTCCAGGAGCCTCCAGCGGCAATAGTTCCTTCAACACCTCCCCATATTTGTTCCAGTTTGTCCTTCTGGGATTCCTAAAGGCTTTCCGGGCAACAGGTTTGATGTTGAGGTTATATGTAATATATCGGTGATCAGAGTATGAGTGCTCCTTCGCCACTCTCAGGTTACATCTAGAACCTCCTGTCGATTTCTAACAATGAATGTTGGTTCACACCCAATATTGCAAACTACAAAGTTAGTATTTAATAAGTAATCAAAAAATAACTCACCTCTTTCGTTAATGTCTGTGCTTCCCCAGATTGTATGATGCGCGTTTGCATCACATCCAAGTATCACACCTACCTTTTTCTGACCTGCTTCCCGGATCAGTTCCCCCAGATTATCCGGTGGAACCTCCTTCTCACGATCCATATAGGCTGAGGCTAGCCATAGTTGTTATGTTTATTATATGTACTAATTTTGAATAAGTTTCGATGACTCTAGCATCTCCTAATTTTAATGGTAACAGTCCTCTGTTATTTGTTAAGTCATGTATTTCCATTTTCTGTCCGTGTATTATGTTGAAGAGGGTGAACCTGAAATTACGTTTATATATTACTCACTAAAATTTAAAAATAAGATTTATCGCACTTCTGTGTTGGGAAAAATTTCACCTACTCGTTGGAGTTAGGCTCGGTTGTATTTTTATTCCTACCTAATTTGTTTTGAAATTTTCTTCTAAATTTTATCTTTTGGTTGTGAACTTTACGTCTATTAGTTACTAATGTTATTTTATTATCTTCGACAACGTTATGCTTCATAAATCTTGGTTTGCAATTTTATTGGAATTATCACTAATACCAGTATGAACTGAAAAGTTATGCATTTCAGTGTGTGAATTACTTTTAAGGTTGCTCAATTGTAAAATTGACTTTTAGAGGTTGCTCAATTATAAAATTTTGAGTTACGTCAGAAAGATTTATGACTTCTATATACGAGTACCAATTTTTACACTGATAGATGCCTTCAGGAATGATGAGCTGTTCTTTGATTTTTATTGGTTTGATATAAATGTCTCCATTTTGTATGTCTACAGGCAAATGGGCGATTATTTTACTACCAGGTTCAATTGCATAAGGCTTTGACATGAAATTCGTTTTAAAAATCAAGGGGATTCTTGCGTCATTTTTTGTTTCTAGGATCGAATTTTGAAAATCTAGTTTAATTTGGAGTTGTTGCATGAGCTCTAATCCGATTAATCCATCAAAATAATTGTAGAACTTAAACAATGAGAATTGAAGGGTTTCCTTCGTTTTTAATTCATCTAAGCCTCTCATGATTATATGTCTATTGATGGAGTGGTGTTAAATACCGTCTTAATTTTTACAGGTTCGATAGTTTCAACTAATTTAGGGTTGACTAATGTCGGGTCGATAAAGGATTTATTGCGCTGCCGGTGTCAATTAAAAATTTTAAAAATATGTTATTCGGTCCTCTTATATGAATATACGGTAAAAGGGACGACTGATGCTTGTTTACATCTATGTACCCAAATTGTGTTCCGAGGCAAGTGTATGAAAATTTTGGTCGTCAATTTTGTTTTCGATTGGATTATTATATTCGTCGTTAGAAAAATCAATTTGAGGATTGTCAGAGTGAATTTGTTGATTACAATGATTTTGTGAATCTGGTGGATAATTGTTTCCGTCCTGTTCGTTATAGTAGTCCTGTGAGTCAGGTTGAAGGTTATTCTCTACCGTAAATAATTCTTCATGATGAAATTTTGGTGATTGTCCCGTTGGTCGGAAAACCGGTTATTATTATTATTGTTATGGTTTAGATTGTTGTAATATTTTAATTTTGAATGACCACTGGCCGTATCCATAGGCTCGTGATGTTTGTTCTGTACCGGGTTTTGAGTGTGTAACGGACTTGGTGAATTAAAATTTTGCTTAAATATATTAAAATTTGGTTGAAAATTAGGTCGATGCTGCGTAAATTGATTGTGATTGAATCTAGGTTGAGAGGAACTAGGAAGGTTTATTGGTGTGTTTGATCTATAAAATGTGTTATTAGGTTGTGATATTATTACCGGTTTAATATGTAAAGGTTTTTTAATTGGTATATTATTCTTATTATAATTATAATTTTTAAGGTAACTAATATTTTGCTCTCTTAGGCAGAAGCTGAAAGCTTCGCTGAGTGTCGTGGTTCTCATTGCCCTTACTGTAGAGCCTAGGGGCTCCTTAATGCCAGAAAGAAATATATTTCTGCACATTTCCTCATATAGCATTTGTTTTGACTGTAATACATTGTGATCCTTCTCATTTATTTTAATATTATTCATAATGGTTGAGTAGATTTCAATTATTTTTGAGTAATAACATTCGATTGAATCTACTCCTTGACTCAATCTATGTAGATCTCGTACTAAACTAGTTTCGTTGCGTTTATCGCTATAATGATTAACTAAATTAGTTCAAATATTCTCCCAAACTATAGTGGAGTGCCGTACATGTTTAATACTTCATTGGCCTCTCCGACTACTTTGTTTCTGATTGCCCTTAGAATAATTTTACCATTCGGTCTTCCGTCAAGTTCTTTTACTATAGTTAAAATTTCTTCGACGTTTTCTATAAAGTCGAACAACGTACGACTATTACCATCAAAAGGTGGTAAACCCTTGATTGCGTCGGGTATCCGAAGTTGGTCTAACTGTTCATTTACACTCATGTTTAAACAACTATTTGGGAAATTTAACTTAATGCTAACTAAATCGCTAAGACTGTATGCGTCAGTCAAATGAGAATTGCACTTGTTAATTATTCTAAATTTAAATGACATAATAAAAGGGGGAACACTCAATAAATATAATTGTTACAATATAATCGCTTACCAGAATAAGTAGAGCAACTGCATGACCATCTGCTTGTCCGTCCGATATCCACTCGAAGGTTGCCACCAATTCGATATGTTGATTTGGTATTGGTACCAATACATAATGATACGATGCACAATTTTGTAGTTACAAGTTATACTTATTAGTGTTCGTGATACAGGTTTAAAGTTCAGGTTGGTTTTATTGAATTTTGCTTTATACA
The DNA here is from genome assembly GCA_932526605.1 of Nephrotoma flavescens. Lineage (NCBI taxonomy): Eukaryota > Metazoa > Arthropoda > Insecta > Diptera > Tipulidae > Nephrotoma > Nephrotoma flavescens. The sequence continues at coordinate 111,270,333 of OW052222.1, forward strand.
CAATTTTCTTTTATTCACGTTTATTTTTATTGTTGTACTATGTACAACGTTCACTTTTTATTTAGTTATTAATCACTTAACTACATATATGTATTATAGTAGAAAAATTTTTACTTTTTTTTTTTTAACTTTTTAATTATAAATTTTAATTTTAATTTCTATTATTAATTTTTTTTTTTAATGAATCCTATTGAAATAGGATCCTATCAACTGCGCCAAATATAGGTTCTTTAAAATAAAACCCTTGATGAAACACTTGACAAGAAAGATATAATAAACTTCGATCCAGTTTCTGCTCTAAAATAATAGCTGCTCCATTTAATCTTCAGAATTTGAATATGTTGTGCCGAAGCAAGCCGCCACCAGCCACTCTCCAATCGATAACGTTTTAGAAAACAGCCTCCGCCATTTCTAAACCTGTTGATCTTGATATTTTGGGAACGCCTAATAGTTTTTTTTTCAATATATATGAAAAATGATCACCGGCAAACGAACCACATTCTCCGTTCCAGATAACTCCGGAGGTAATTTTTCATCCCAATTTGCTACTCCTGTTGTAAACTTAAAAGTCGATTTAAGTGATGGTGCTATTTTTACTGTATTTGTTACAAGAAGATGCCTCAGTGTTGTTCGAATCAAAACGAGTTCATTAATAGAATGCCCAAGACTTTCGGTAACGGTACTGATTAAATGCATTGCTGCATGATCAGCAATCTTCCACTTATTCAAAGCTGACAATATTCTAGGAGTAATGAAACATTTGCTTCCTATAACAACATGCGCTCCTTCTGCGGTTAACAGGGGCAAAAGAATATTTTCGAAGCTCATGTCGTTATCAGATATCCTTTGTTGCTATCAGTATTGCCTCTCACGATGGGGTGCTTGTTTAACGTGAGTTCTCTTGCCTCTTACGATGAGCTGTTTGTTAACGTAAGTCCCCTTGCCTCTCACTATGGGGTACTTGTATATCGTGAGTCCCCTTTTTTTCACGGTTGATTACTACTTTTGTACAATAGTAAATAAATTATTGCTTTTTCCTTTAAAATATAAAAGAAAATGGAGTAATTTGATGCATTTTCGGAAATTTAATATTTCTGGGACTTTCTAACAGATCATCATAGCTTTCCCAATGCTTGTTTCGAAAACAAATTGCTGACATAATGTTGTGACTTTGGTATAAACACCACTATAGAATTCAGTTTAAAAGAATGTGCACAAATTTTAATAAACATGGGAATGTTCGAAAGCGCGTCCTGTTTATTCGGGTTAACTGACGATTCGACGTACAGAAAAATTGCGTTACTGAAAAATAAAGTTTCTATGTGATTTTTTTCAACACAATTGTGACAGGAAAAACAATTTATGTATGGCTAAATGTTAATAATGGAAGCAGCTAATATTTCTAGACTAATAGTTTCGGTTAAGTTTGCTTTTTAAACACAGGAATACATACGCAATAATGGTTTCAGGCCAAAAATGAAAATAGTAGTGCAGCCATAAACAAAGTTTTACAGTTAATACATGCGGTTGAAAAAATGCGATAAAGTTACGCTTTACTATTATCAACAATGACTTGTACAATATTATACAGAGTACGGTGACTTAACCAAAAATGATATTCTCCTGACTAAGTAAAATTTAATCTAATCTCGTTTCGATTTTGAATTGCTACACAATTTTTTTAAAATACATTTTAGAATTTGATAATTGATGTAAAATATCACCATAACGATCAATGCGAGGAACCCAATAACGTCTAACGAATGTAGCTGTAAAAAGTTCAAATTAATTCCATTCGATTGCATATGCTTTGCGCCACCATGTCTAATCACGTACTCCGTCCAGTAAATACCGGTCTCGAGCGCTGTGAGCGGACGATCACGATACAAAATTTTCTCATATTGGGCACGATCACGATATTTTGGGTTTTGTAGAACTTCTCCGATGGCATTTGATAATGTTTCCTCATTAACATTAAGAAAATCGAGTTTAATTCCCCATCCTTCGTATTCAACTTGTTCTGCATTGGCCATTTGATCGGCAAAAACGGGAATCACTAGGGCTGGTACACCATAATATTTGCATTCCGTGACGCTACCAAATCCCCCGTGGGTGATAAACAACTTTAAATTTTTGTGTTGCAAAACATCCGTTTGTGAAACCCAATTTAAGATTTTGATATTATCTGAGATATCCGGAATTTGCATAGTATCGGATTTCCACAAAATATTGAATTTTAGTTTTCGGAACGTTGCCAAAAATCCTTCTAGTATAGATGGCGGAATATTTTTAATTTTAATATTGGAACCAAGGCTGAAAAATATTACACCATTAATTGAACCATCCATCCATTTTTGTAGATCATCGGGGAGCGGATTGGCCGTATCTTTCATTTGGATTCCTCCAACTTCTATGATAGCGGGTACATTTGGCCGAACATCGCCCTGACTAAAATGGTGAGCAATTAAAATGGCCGAAACGTTTCTCGAGATTTCATCTAGTGATGGATATTTTGGTTGAGGAAAAAAGCGGCTGAAAAATAATAAAATATTAGAAATCAGATAATTCAAGTAGTTTGGTATTGGTGGTAGCTTACTTGTACTGTGCAAGACTTCGGCTGTTTATATAACGTACCATTAGAAAATCTAAACTGTACCAGATAAATGTTAACAATCGTTCTTTAAAATTTAGAACTCCATTGTACCGGACCATTAGATGTGGTATATAGGAGATCTCGTAAGGATTTCCTATAAGATCAAATATTTTTGAGTAGCCTTTCACTGAACAAAACGTTATTATTGGACATTTAAAATGAGCCGCAAGACCATGTAACGCTTCATCGGTTAGTTCAAGAATAATTAAATCGAATTTCTCATTGTTCAAAATTTGCTTAAATTGCTCATTTTGCATGAACATGTTTTGAGCCTCCTCAAACGCATCCATTAACTGAGGCATATTTATTAGTGTCCCCAATTTATTTCCAGGATCTTTCGTCACCAGTTCCAATATCGCATCATATTTGGTATAACGATCCATTGTTATATGACGATAATTTGCATGTTGTTTATCTGGTGGAAACTGTGTAATTGCTGTAACTTCATGACCTCGTTCTGCTAGACCAAATAAAAGCGCCTCGGCCGGAATAAAATGAGAACGGCTCATTGTCGTATAAACACTAAGGATTCGATAGCCATTCGCTCTTGAATATTCGGCGATCGAAAATAATAGTAACAATGCAACTTTCATTGTGAACATTTTTAAAAATACTGACGAAATTGTCAATATATGCGGGATCGGATAAGATAGTAGAATAAAGTTCTTATCAAATTAAGTAAAACACCTTATTGAAGTATTGTGATAAGATTAGAATACAAAAATATTTAAATCTTTCTCATCGTTTAAAACAAATTTATTGCGTCAATTTCAATCAACTTTTGATTTTGACCGTTTGCAAATTCTTCGACAAATGGACTTCAAAATTTTAAAGTTGATATACAGTACAATCACAGTAACAACCAGTAAAAATCCAATAACATCGAGGGAATGCAATTGAAAGAAATTTAAATGAATCGCGTTCGATTGCATATGTTTCGCGCCGCGATGCCGAATTACATATTCAGTCCAAAAAATTCCATTTTCGAGTGCGGTGAGTGGACGATCACGATATAACATTTTCTCATATTTAGCTTGCCTTTGATATTTAGGATCTTCTAACGTTTCGTTAATAGCATGATAGAGGCGTTCCTCATTTAATTCTTCAAATTTTACTACGGTACCCCATCCTTGATTCGAGACAACTTCGGCGTTAGCCATTTGATCACCAAAAATTGGAATTACAACTGTTGGTACACCATAATATTTGCCTTCCGTTACACTCCCCAAGCCGCCATGAGTTACGAACAATTTAATATTCTTGTGTTGTAATACATCGGTTTGCGGAATCCAGTTCAAAATTTTTACATTTGATGGAACTCCCTCAATTTGATCAGTTTCCGATTTCCATAGTATGTTAACTTTAAGCCGACGAAACACAGTCAAAATATCATCCAACTGATGTTTTGGTATATGTTTTGTTCTCATAATTGAACCTAAACTAAAATACATTACGCCTGTGTTTGATGCATCCATCCAATTTTGCAAGTCCAGAGGTAGAGGTGAAGACTGTTCACTCATTTGTACTCCACCAACTTCTATTAGGTTCGGAACTGTTGGGCGAATCTCCCCCTGACTGAAATGATGTGCCACAAATATAGCCGATATATTCTTAAGAGTTTCATCAAACGTTGGATATTTGGGCGAAAGAAAATGTTTATCGTATGTTTTTCGAAAATGGTCATAGTAATATTTAGCTGACATAAATTCCAGCATGGTGAATACAAATGTTATCATCCTTTGTTTAAAATCCATTATGCCTTTGAATGGTATCATTATACTAGGTACATATGAGATGGCTAAAGGATTTCCAATAATATTCAACACCCGAGTTGTTGGTTTAACTGTACTAAACAAAATTAGCGGGCATTTAAAATGCGGTCCAAGGCCCATTCCCGATTCTCCAAGAAATGCCTCGACAAAAACTGCATCAAACGATTCTTCCGCCATCAATTTTTGAACTTCGGTCGAATTGAACATAGTTTCGAATTGAATTCTAATATATTCGGACATAAATGGCATCATTTTTATCAGGTTCCACATACTTCCAGGCTCACGTGAAAAAAGTTCCACCATTGCTAAAATAAATTTTACTTAATTTTTGACCAACTTAAAATTCAATTTTTTTAAAACGCTTACTGTTATGCATATCACTTAATGGAATTGTTATATGACGATAATTTGATATGGGTTTTTCTGGCGGGAAAGAACTAATAACTGTCACTTTGTGTCCTTTAGCGGCCAACCCGATCATTAATGCCTCGGCTGGGATAAAATGAGATCGACTTACTGTAGGGTAAGCACATAAAATTTTAAAGCCGTCAGTACATTGTAAAAGTATCGCGCAAGCTGCCACGATTGTTAGCAATAATATTCGAGCATGTCGTTTTGCCATCGCGACCAATGTGAAACTAAAATTAATTAAACAAAATTCAATTTTTGTCGTGTTATCACTCGGTGATAACACATAATTTACTTGCTCGAATCTAACCAAATGTCTGATAAGCCGTAAAAATTAAAAACTGTACAATTTACAGCATGAATCGAAGAAATGTTAGATTGCATTTATTTATCATTGTGAGACGTTTGTTAAGTGAAAATACTATTTATCTTTATATAACAGTTTGAAGTGCCACCAAAAAATGTAAACGAATTATTTCAATTGGTTGTATATTACAAGTCATTCTACAGAACAAATATATGACACGGCATAAAGTTTCTCTGATGGAAAATTTGTATTGAATAAGATTAGACGTAGTAGTGAACACAGTTCAAATCGTAAAATGGATGCTATAAAATCTTGGATGGTTCTCATGATTGCTACTTGTGTAACTATACGGTTGTTTCTTAACAAATACTCGTTTATAAAATATTGAGGGCTTTTGTGATAACCTTTATAATATTTTATGATGTTATTTATACCTTTAATAAAAATTCGAAATATTATTCGTCAACCGACCACGTAAGTATATACATATATATAGACCTCGAATACACCACACTTCACTTCTAAAGCGAAAAAAAGAACTTCCCGGACTTTTGGTAAAACTGTCTTGATAAACATAATCAAAAATCATTATTCCTACTTATATTTTGGAAAACCAGCAAGGCCAACACCTATTGGTTGAAAATTTGAACTTTAAATTTGTTTGAATCTTCTAATTATTTATCGTTTTTTGTAAATGCTAGAATTTCGTTGAAAAACTTAAAAAGCTTTTATGGAAGCTGGTACTTCCGGTACACAGATTTGGAACGATCGTTTCGCAAAAGGGTTTTTAATGAAAAATTTTAAATATGAAGTTTTAATCACCAGCAATCCGTCTGGTTTTGGTTACTTTTCAAAATATTAGCTTAAAACGAAAAGCTTGTTATGCAAGTTGCAAGTTTCGGTGGTCCGATTTAAGCCAAAACTCATTGGGGTATCTCAATCCATAGAAAAGCTTAGATATGAAGTTAAATCCCGACTAATCAATCCATCTGGGCTGTATAGATGTTAAATTTTTGTTGAAAAACAGGAACTGATCTGAATTGGTATTTCGTAAATGATATTTTTTTGTCCAAAATTTGTACATATTTGCAAAAATAGAAAATCTCTTATTGAAGCTTCCACTCCCGATGAATCAATTTCGGCCAAACGGATCGACCAAATTATGAAAAATCCGTCTGGGCTGTAGAGAAGCTACAGACATGTACTGTGCATGGCACCACATACACACACAGATTGTTTAAAAATTACGTTTTGGCTTCGGCGATATAGCGAATGGAAATTTGTACAAATTTTGCTGTCAAAATTGTTCATGAAAACTATACTATACATACATAATTTATAACCGGACAAGTGGTGCAGTGGTTACAGTGGTTAAAGCTTCGGCACTTGGGCCGGGAGGTACTGGGTTCGAATCCCATCAGAGGCTACATGCAAATCGAATTTTCATCATCGACTACAATCGGTGATGTTAATAAACACAACTAAGACCATGATACAATAATTTTCTCTTTATCAGATAAACTCACTAGAAATATATTGTCGCAAGTAAACGAATTGTGGTGACCTTATATTTTTTCATTTTCGTTTGTTTTGTGCATATCCACACTAAGGCAACTTTAATCTGGTATTTTTTTCATTTCTTTCCCCTTTACCAATAAAATCGGTTTTATCTGGGCCGGAATTTTTTGATTTTATTGGTAAAGGGGAAGGAAACGAAAAAAATACCAGATTAAAGTTACCCTAGTATGTCATCAGCCGATGAATATTATATAAGAAGATAATTATTTTAGGTCACCGTTTTAGTTCATTTTTTGAACGTTTCATGGTGGGTTTATCTATAAGAAGAGAAAATTATTGTATCATGACTAAGACCCTCTGATGGAGTGCAGAATTCAGCGCCGACCCACCGTCCATGTCAATGTACAGGTTGACATGGAGCTTGCAATGTGCAGGTGGTATACTGTATAGTTGTGTGAGTAGGTGAATAGGTGAATGGGTTAATGATGTGGCGTGAATGCGTGGTATCACAATGAGCCAAAAATGGCCTAAGTGTCAAACCACTGAAACCTGAACCTACATCATTTATATCGTAAAAGAAAATAAAAATTCTAAATTAATTTGGAACAATATCGGCCTATATCAGATTTCCATAATTTAAGCGGAATTAATATCGAATTTTGACAGTAAAAACTGTTTTCTCCATTAATTGGGAGATTTTAGTGAAATTTGGTATGAAATCTGTGTACAGTTAGCTTATAGTGACTGACTGATTTGGATGAAATCCTCCTTGGTAGTCACCGATTATGTTTTCTGCCAGAGAACTAGTTCTATCCGATAGTATGTAAGACAGTAATTTGTTTGTTTTGGGAAGGGAGGACTATACTGCGATATTTTACGTTGTTGTTTTATTGTAATGGTTTTGTTGTGATTGTTCCGTACATTGGTCTATTTCAGTATATCTCGAATTAAATACACATTCGTAGGAAATTCTTTAAATTTGGCGTCAAATCTGTATGACAACGACTATGATAATTCATACTTACTTATACACAATCAACTTCCCAACCACTCCATACTTTTTCTTTCCTTTAACGCTGGATCGCGGATAAATTAGAATTTAATTTGAATTATAGATGGAAGATCTGCAAGAATCGCAACAATCAGTTTCGAACTTAATGAGATTATTGATTTGAAAAAATCAGTCATCTCATCAGGCCGCGGCGAGTTCACATTTCAAGCGGTCTTCCTCCTTGAAGATAAGGCACATCGAGGCTACTTTCAATTCATCAAACATAGCTTCACTTCACCATGACAAATGAAAAATAAGGTCGAAAATACGGTTCTTCAAAAATTCTCCTCCGAATAACAAGATCTCCGAATTAATGCAGTTCATTCCAGGTGAATGGTTTCATTTTAGCCTCTGTTTGGCCTTATGGAGCTCCTCGTAACACCCCTATTGTGGTTGTCGTGTCGATGTCGATTTTCCGACGACTGCTAAAATTCGTATTATGAATGTCGCTATCAATCGACTTTTGTCGCAAAAACGCCATTTTATTGTCGATGACATTTTAGCTCACGACAAAAGCTGTGTTTCACTAAAACTCTAATAAAACACGAGTAAAAATATATTTTTAATAGTAAACATTTATTATGGCAAATCAACTGGCAAATCAAAATGAAAATATGTGGTAGATATCAGTATATTATTCAAAAATTTATTTTTGATAATTTTCACATAGAGCGGCAGTTTAAAAATTGGGGGAAAATTTATAAAATGTTGAACACACTTAATTAGTTTATTACTAATAAAAATTTGCACATAAGTTAAATATGTACATACACACCAATTTCGAAATTTCGGCGAAATATCGCTCCCACTGATATGTAACTCATGGATAGGGCATTCATCAAAAACTGTGGTATAAAAAACAAAACTAAAAATCGTACCTAATGTGCGATAGAGACAGCAAAAATGTATCTTCCTTGTCTAGAATTTCGAATTTTCGGAAATCAAATTCAAATTTGTGTTCAGTTAAACTACAAAAAACAGTTGACATACACTTGATAAAATGGATACAATGCGAGATTTAACTGAAAAAGTAAAATGAAAAAGTATCGCTAACTGTGTTGTAACCAATCATCAGTTTCATATGGAAATTCACAATAACCATATTTATAAATTAGCTAAAACAGTAATAAAATTTCATTAAAATAAAATTTTCTCAAATAGCTAAACAAATCAATGAATCAAATACCACACATATACGGCAGCAGCTAAGCAGGTTAATTATTTTCCGACACGAATGAATTTAATTACATATGTATATATTATAAATTATTTTATATTATATTTGTTTTATTTATTAAATACGAGTACACTACACAATCGTATTAAAATCATTCTTGAAAAAAAACAACTTTGTTTTTTATTTACGTTTGACATTTATCCCGAATTTTCCATTTGTTTTTGCTTTTGTATGTTGTTTATTACAGATATGTACTTTATATTTCAAGGGAAAAATACGAAAAAATTATTTAAATATTTTTTGAAATTAGGCAGCAATGTATTATTTATATAATTATTATTTAGAAAATTACCAATTTTGAATATTTTTCGGTCTATCCTATGTTTATTAGGAAAAAGAAAACAATTTCAAATAATTTTCGGAATTGTCTTGGTTCAATTGCGGATCTTATTTTATATTTTCGGTAATACGATTTTCGAGTGAGAGGTGTATATAATACAAGCGAGTGGAATATAAAAAAAAGTTGTACCATATTTTGTTGTTGTTTTCTATAGTAATTTAGTTTTGTGCCATATCCATGTATTCATATCAGTGATCGCTCCTAATACAATACATAAACTTCAATTTGGTTTTTCTGACAGAAGAACTGACAACTGTTTGACAAAATATAACAACAAAACTAATTCAGGATTGCTAAGTCAATCGAAAAATTCACAATAATTCCGATTTTTTCAATCTCTCATGGCAACACTTATTAGTCGATTCGTTCCAGTTACGCAATACCAAATAAAAATCGACACGACAAGACAAAGTCGTGTCGTTTGTCGATCGACACGACAATCGCAATAAGGGTGATAGATCCTCAAAATGTTCACATTTAATTTAGTCTTTTATCGGGCTACCTCATTACAGCCGGTAACTGTGACACATGCCTAGGTTAGTTTAGGTTTCAGTGGTTTACACTTAGGCCATTCTTTGGCCCATTGTGATACCACGCATTTATGCTACATCATTAACCCATTCAACTATTCACCTACTCACACAACTACAGTATACCACCTGCACATTGCAAGCTCCATGTCAACCTGTACATTGACATGGACGGTGGGTCGGCGCTGAATTCTGCACTCCATTAGAGGGTCTTAGTTGTGTTTATTAACATCACCGATTGTAATCGATGATGAAAATTCGATTTGCATCTAGCCTCTGATGGGATTCGAACCCAGTACCTCCCGGTCCAAGTGCCGAAGCTTTAACCACTGCACCATTTGTCCGGTGACACATGCCTAACATTTAGTAAATCAGAGAAATACGCCCGTTCCAAGAGTCGAGTGTAACAAATTACGCAAATTGCGTACTTTTAGAATTTCGTTCATCCACCATTTCCGCTTTTCCCATCTACTAATTTGCTTAGCCGCTCTAGGGACCACAGTTTTTTTTTTGTTCTCTACTTTGTGTGAATTAAATCGGGTTTGCAATTCATTATGGGCTATACTCTGTTCCTCAACAGCAAGAGGCCTTCTTCATCAAGCAAAACCTAAAATCTGGTTATCGACACAAAAAACTAAGTTCCAACCAACTTTTCAGTGCCTTCTAAACACACCTCACACAATCAGGGTATAGTAGTTGGCTTCCCCAATGCAATTATATGAATGGCTTTAGTTGTCAAAAATCAAATAGTCTATAGTTTGTTAAGTAACATGTAGTCTTAACTATTTTGAACATCTCATCCGCCAAAAAAAGATATAGTCATAATGATGTGTAAATGTTGAGCACAGGCTATCGACATTTTTTTCTGACAATTCTAGTGTTCGGGTAAAAGGTTTTTTATCTCTCATATTTCGTAACATCTTTTAGAAAAGTGAAACCACTCAGCTTATCCGGATGATAAACATCAGATCGAACTGAGTAACAACAGATTGCGTGAATTTATTGATCAATCGGATCAAAACATTCGATTATACACCACTCAATTCAAATGATACAGCTTTAACCACTGCAATATACATTATAATGATAATGATAGGAACGAATCAAATTATATCTGGCTCAGTCGTAAGGCCAACCACATTCTAATTTATTCCCCATATATATCAAAAGACATTAACTTCAATTTGGCTATTATAATTCACCCAATATAATTCAATACCCAACTTAAAATACCCTGGGAATTTGTTTATGCGTATCTTACAATAAATTTAAACATGAAATGATAATAACGTGTCGTTGCGTCGTTTCCAATGTGATCGATCCTATAAAAACAAATTTTATTTCGGAAAAAATATTTTATAGTAGATTGTTCAGTAAGTTTTGTCGTTCTGTAAGAGATAGCGCTGTTAGGTTCGTCGTTTTATTTATCTAAAAATAGTACTACTTTTTTATGAACACGTGTGACATCCGCCATCTATAATCACTAATTTTGTACGGGAAACCTAAACAAATAGCGGCCCAAACCATAATTGAGCCACCACCATAAGCGACGGTTGTCATAATGTTACATTGAGAATATTGCTCACCTGGTCGACTCCATACTCTTTGCCTTCCATCGATCGATTTCACTAAGAAACGATTCTCGTCTGTGAACAAAATATGGCTTAACTGGTTCAAAGCCTAAAATCGGTGTTCTTGAGAAAAACTCCAACTTGCTACTTGGTAATTTCTTTTCAGTAGGGGTCGTTTGGCTGAAACATATGACGCCAAAAAGACTTCTTTAAGCTTTCGTCTCACAGTATGTTCACTTATTCGCACTCCTCGATCCTTTTTTAAATCATTACGGGTTTGAATTGCTGTTTGGCGCAAGTTTCAAGGACACGGAAACGATCATCTCTGGAGCCGCAGTATAATGTTTTCGGACTTCGCCTAGTCTTCTCTCGCAAGAACCCGTTTGCCTGTATCGTTGAACAGGCTGATAAATGGTAAACGTCGACACACTTCTGGCCACTTGGCGGTAAGTGTAGCCATTCTTGATCATTATCGCGATCATTGTCGCCCTGCTGGCCACATTAATGGGTTGTACATCTATTTATTTCTCTCATTTTGAATTAATAACTCTTTTTCTTCAAATTCTAATAGCGAATGACACATTATATAATTAATTCAAATTAAATACAATTAGGTAAAAAAAATTACCACTAAAAGAATTAGATATTCTGTTAATTGTTAATAATCTAAATTTGGAATTAAAATATTGAAAAGACACAGCCGCAACATTAAAGATTATAAATTAGAAAAACAAAAAATTACGACAAATATTTTATGTTCTGTTGTTTTTCTTAATAAATCGAGTGATGCTGCTGTTTGTGGAACATATTGATGTCGCGACAGATGCAACTTCATTCAATATAATTTCTTTAAATTTAAAATTATTCTATTAAAATTACAAAATAAATGATTTCTTTGAATGGGAATACCTATATTTATACTTAAACTATGATTTTGTGTCATTACATAAGCGCTTATGTAATGATACAAAATCACAGTTTGCGTATAAATATAGGCATTTCCATTAAAAGACAATAAGTATTTTGTAATTATAATAAATTGTAAAATTTAAATTTAAAGAAATTATATTGAATGAAGTTGCATCTGTCGGCATCAATAGGTTCCACACCCAGCAACTTCAATTTGCTGCTCTTTTCTGCTTTAGAATATGTTGCGCTGCTCATGTGTTTCAAGGATGAAACACACCAAGAGCAGCGCAACACATTCCAAACAACCCACACTAACGGCTGCGAATGGGTGTGCACATCAAGCAGCGCAGCAGTTTATTTTGTTTTAGTAGTAAAATGCACTTGTTTCAATTTTATTGAGGTTATGAGTAGCATCAAAGTACAGTCAATTGAAACTGCTGGGTGTGGAACCTATTGATGCCGCGACAGATGCAACTTCATTCAATAAAATTTCTTTAAATTTAAATTTTTCTATTAAATTTACAAAATCTAATATTTTGCAAATTTAATAGAAAAATTTAAATTTAAAGAAATTATATTGAATGAAGTTGCATTTGTTTTATTGGAAATAGATATATTTATAATCAAACTATAATTTTGTTTCATTACGTAAGCGAATATACCAATATTTAAATTTGCTGCTCGCTGTTGCTGCTTGGTGTTTTTCATCCTTCATCCTTAAAAAGGAAAAGAAAATCGATCACATAAAAAATTGTATACAGTTTGTAAATGTTTATACACATTTTGATTAATATTATTAGGGGGAATTGGAGTTGGTTGTAACAGGGGCAAGTAGTAACAATCATCAAAACATATGATCTGATAGAGATATAAAAACGTGCGAGATAAATGTTCATAGTGAAATAAACTATTATAATATTTAATTCAAATTTGTGTAGTCCACCGTTGAACGCGTTTTTATAAAAAACTGTCACAATCGTTCATGTAGGTAACTTTTTTCTTTTACAATATTTTTGGTGTTTTGTTGTTTGCATTAGAGTTACAATAAAAAGAGGCAGATATAAACAGTCGTGTATATTTCGCTTATTGTTAAATGTATTTGTTGATATTCTAAACATTTCTGTTTTTTTTTTAAAAATAAGATGTTTTACCTTTTTACCACAGAATTATTTAAATAAATCTGCAATAAACGTATTTATTAAACGACTTTTTTTAATTTTTATAATTACAGTTTAACTAAACACCTTTTTATGGTTTACCCTTTATGTTTCATTTTATGGCCGAAATATTTGAGGAAATAATCCGTCGAGATATATTTTTCAAGCCAACGGCAAAATAAGGATAGAATAATTTGAGTATATAACATAAAACTATAGAATTGTTAATACATATGTTTACTAACAAAATATTATGTACCTGTCTGTAGCTATTATGAAATAATTGTTAAGTCTAAATATCTATTTAGTTGTGGTTTTGATTGTAACGAATTTATTTACTGTGAGCGTACCAATTAACAATTGAAATGAATTTCTTAGTTGATGTGGTTTTCGAGATTGTTGAATGATTTATTTAAGTTAAAATATAGTTAAAATATTTATCAAACTTAAATAAGCTTTTTATTTAGAAAAAAAATACATTTATTATCCATTTATTTAAAAAAAAAGTAAAGAAAACGTGAAATCACATGTTTCGTTTCATCATGGTGCATCCCCAATAGAATTCCTTACAGAAAAGTATGAAAAAAAAATTGAGAGAAATTGTTTTTTTCTCAAATTTTTTTTCATACTTTTCTGTAAGGAAAAAAAGGAATTCTATTGGGGATGCGCTGTTACTTGTAAAGGAGATTACAAGGTGTACGGATTGGAAATACTACCAGTGATTTAAAAAACTTTCGCAGATCAGTACCTCAAGGATCGATTTTAGGACTGGACCTCTTTAAGATGTACTTTAATGACATAGCGAATGTCGTCTTTAAGGTGGGTATTCACGATCAATTTTATTGCACAATATTCTTGTGTGATGTTAATATTGCGCAATATATTGCGTATTTGTACGGTTTATGCAATTAATATATTGAACGGAAATTTCCCAAAAATTTGAGATTTGCACCAATAATTGAATGAGAGTGTGTAAAATTCAATAAAGTTGAACAAATTTTAGTAATTGTTTTTTGATTTTTATAGCAAAATATCGTTCGATAATAGAAAACAAATATTTATTTCTTATTTTATTTCATTATATTCCTAGTGTTCACTCGTGTACAAGAGGATAAAAACTATCCGGGTTTTTTTGAGCTACAAACCGAGCGCACCCTATAAATCGGTATATTTTTAACTCCACTTTGTTTTGGATTTTTTTCGGGTTTTTTTTTGACATCTGAGTTGAAAAAATTCAATTTTTAATAGCCGACTAAACTTGATTCAATCATAAACATTTTCGTTAATATTTTATTAAAAGTTAAACAACACTTTAGGAAATATATCACTATATTAAATTCTCTAGTAAAGGAAATTAACGTTTAAAATACTGAACTGTCAAATTTATATGCCAAGTTTTATGTCAGGAAACCATCAGTGAACACGCTGATTCATTTCGTTCAAATTATATCCTGCTTCAGCAAAAAATGATTGCAGCGCAGTTAATTTTTTTCGTCAGTGTTGAAAAATAAATGCAATTATTTTTCTTAAATTTTTTACGCAATTTTAATTGTGCAATAAAATTGAATGTGAATACTCTCCTTTACGTATGCATGCATATAATGGTGAATCATAACCTCAAAATGATATAAACCATGATTTAGATTTGATTAAAATATGGGCCTATAATCACAAATTTATGTTAAACATTAATAAATCAAAAATATTGCAATTTTAAAAAAGTATCTTAGCAGATAATTGTTCAGTGTTTCAATCCAAGACTGATTAGGAATTGGATTTTAGAATTGCATAACAAATGGAGGGGAATATGGAGATAACGAAAGCAATAGTTTTGTTTATTTTAGCTGTGTTGCTTTCGCAAATCCCGCGTAGCTTAACTTTTGAATCTGAAAGCAACAACTTTTGGCTTTAATTTTTTTATGTATTTTAGATTCTTCGGTTTGGTTCATTTTAATAATATTTATTTTATTTTTGTTTATTTTACGGAAATTCGGTATTTTTCTATCAAAACAAACGTGTAAAAAAATGTCTCTTTTTACAACAAGATGACAAAAAAATCCTAAACCTAAAAATTGTTTGGCTTAATTAAAGCCAATTCGGATATATGCATTGCAATTGTTGTTGTAATTTTGCAAAAGCAACACAGCTTTTGTGTTTTTATGATTTCTGCGTATCAAAATAAACATAATAGGCAGAAAAGAAGTTTAAATAAGCAATAATTGTAAACGGCGGCGATAATCACCATTGAAAATGCTGTAATTAACAACGGGCGTTAATCATCAAGTCAGGGGAAATGTTGACGTGAATATTCGCTAACACAACTACTAACTAAGAAATCTTTATTTCTGTATAATATTACAACTAATCATATGGATTATCTAGTAATTGTTTTATTAGTTTATTAGTCGACTCTTGTGGGATGAAGCCTATCGGTTCATCCCAGCTCTGCCAGTCCTTTGATTTAAGCGGCTCAGGAAACCACTAATTCTAAAGGCTTTGTTCTTTTTAGGCGTTTCGGTCCATTGGTGCGATCCAGTAGGTTCCGCAGCCCCTCGTTGTTATGCT
This sequence comes from Nephrotoma flavescens, assembly GCA_932526605.1. Classification (NCBI taxonomy): domain Eukaryota; kingdom Metazoa; phylum Arthropoda; class Insecta; order Diptera; family Tipulidae; genus Nephrotoma; species Nephrotoma flavescens. Next base: position 111,286,351 of record OW052222.1, read on the forward strand.
CTTGCACTTGCAGTCGCAGAACATAACACAACTACATGAAAGTGATTTACAATTGCAATACACGTACATCGAAAAAAATATTTTCATTTTACTGGACCAAACATTTATTAATAGATCATGAAACAAAAAGCACGCAGACCCAGGACGAATACAATGTTTCTGTATTAGTATGTTTCTGTATTTGTAACGACATCGAGAATTTGATTTGAACATAAATTTTCCTTTAGTTTAGACAACTGATTGTAAGTGCTGTGATAATATATAATGTCCTATTTCATTTTATTTTGGTTTTAATAAATACATATCTAAAACATTACGACGAAGAGAGAAAACCAATAATTTAAAATGAATTCATCTATTCTCTATATTATACGATCTACACGTACATCTACTACCTATACATAGCTAGTCATATAAATATATTTTTTATATGCGCGATACTCGATCGTATTTATTAACAAAATCAAATTTGAATTTATTATTGAATTATGTGGTTGGTATATACTCAATAAATGATAATTCCAAAATGTTATCTTATACAAATTATTTAGTACATATTTACATATGTATTGCAGCTAAATTTGATTTATAATTGTTACAGTTTATATTGCCATTTTCAATATAAAAAGATGATTTTCTTATTGCTTTTCAGTTCGAAAACGGATTACCTATGCGTGAATAAACCATTGAAAACTGCATACATATAAATGAAATGTTTTATTTGGGTTGTTGTGTATGTGTACTTCGGCTTCATTTCTTCATAATAAATCATTTGATAATTTGTGAAGTGAAAGAAGAAAAGAGACATTCAATTGAATGAACATTGTATATAGCCTTTCGCGTACTATACAGAATTTCCCCTTCAAATTTTTGTTTAAAATTTTTATATGCATCTTTTCTCCATTAACTTGTTCATCTGGATAAAATTCATTATTTGTGCTTTCGGTATACAATCGACGCAATTGGATTATGGTAGCTATAAAATAAGATACAAATACTGTCGACTCTAACTTTTCTAATGACAAATGTTTTAGAAGAAATGAAATGGGATCAATTATTTTGTGGTTTAAAGAACACGAAAAAAATGGTTTAGTTTGTTTACATTTGTTTACATTTCCCTTTAAAATCAAAACAAACAACAACAAAAAAATTACAATGTAACAAAAAAAAACACTTTTATTTACACCAAATTCGCTTCGCTTTAAATTACACAAAAACTAATATTATTTATAATATTTAATTTAAAGAAACACTTACTAACGCACTTTAAAATATAAACACCAAATTATAATGCCGATAATGAAAATGGCGCGTCTTTTGTTTCTTTGTTTTTACATTGACGTTTTTCTTTTTTTTTTTTTTTGATCTCAAAACAAATCCTCCAAAAATTTGGCATTTTGAAAATATCATAGATTAAAAAAAATCAATTATTTTCTTCTAAAGAACATGAAAAGGTATTTGTGATCAAAATTTTTTGATCATAATCAAATTTTTTTGATCATTTTTCTTCTAAAGAATTTGACATAATTTTCATTGAAAAACTGCACAATGGTCGTTCCATATCTCGTAGTAGATATATTTCGATCTGAGTTCATGTGCATATCGAATTCGTCTCTCAGGAAGTTTATAAGTGCGGTTCAACTTGAGGAACAGCAAAATTTATATTGAAATCCCTGCTCATAATCATCGGCGAAAGATTTTTGAAATTCTTTTAGAAAATGGAGTAAGGACGAAATGTATGAACATCATTATGTCTTCGACAGATTTATTCGGCGAGGTGAATACAACTACAGAAAGCATTTTATTCCCATTGAGAAGCTGAAGATGAGTCGTGTATATATCATCAATGGGTTGTGTTGTTACGCTCATACCAGTTGTTTGTCCAACAATGGTTTTTTCCTTATGCGAGTTGACTGTGGTCCCTGTCATGGTCATTTTTTTTTCTGAAGTTCTACTTGTATTTTTCTATATTGCTACTGCAACAGCCCACTGAGCATCTCTCTTGATTCAAAATTAATAATATTAACATGCTCGTCACTGCGTAGTTAGGTCTCCGAAAGCAAAAAAATTGAGCATCCCTGCGTAGCTGAATCAGTTAGGTCGAGGTGATGTGACCTGAGACTCTGGCAGTTCAATGTTAAAAACCAGACGTCATTTTTATCTCGTAAAAAATTCGCCATTACAACCTGAGCTATACTTAGCGGATTTCTAGTGAGTTGCGATAGCACATTTTGAAGAAGACCCATTGAGGTCCCAGTTTACGTTCATGGTAGAAGACATGATCATTGATAGCCGCTGTGATGAATAGCTCCTAGAGACTCGTTACTCGTGATAAAGCAACATAGACAAGTTGTTGACTGTGTTTTTAATCGTAAGAGTATGTAATTTTGTAATCGTAATTCGTATTTCGTATCGTAATTTTTTTTTTTAATTTTTCTGATCGATGGAAATGTCGATGGTTTCTATTTCATTTTTTAAATTAGCTTTTTTGTTTTCCTACATGCATATAAGCATGCCATGTAGTACAAAATTGAGTTTGTTGCTTTTTTTCAAACGAAGTAGGTACGCCATTTCCGTTCGTTTCATTTACAAGTTTACACTTAATACAAAAATTTTTGGTAGGCGCGAGTGATAACGCGAGTTTACACATAAAAAAATTATCGTACGATTTGCAGACTCTGTATGGTGCATACACCAAAAATACAACTCATAATCGATAATATTACTTCGCCTAAAGTAACTATAGTAATACCTGTAAACCTCGCAGGCGTAATAATAATGTAAATGGTATAATTTGGTTGTGTGCAGTGCAACATACCAAAATTCGTCATTTAGGCGCAATAGCAATACTATGCAATGTGCCACTAAAGTTGAAGCGAGCTACTTAATGCGTCAATGGAATGCACGTTACACACTCGTACCGTTAAAAACGTCAGATCAGCCGCCAACATTGCCGCGGTTCGTGAAAGTATACAGGAGAACCTGAGGCAGTTAATCCCTCGGCCTTTCACAGAACTGAGCTTGATTTGGCGAATTTTGTTCCGGGACTTGGGCCTACTCTCGTTCAAGACCCAACTGGTCCAGGAATTCAAAATTGATAACCATAGACAACGCCGTTTGTTCGCTGACTGTTCTCCGGAGCGTTTGGAAGAGGAACCCAGTTTTGGCCAAAAAATCGTCTTTAAAGACGAGGCGCATTTTTGGAAGAATGGCTATGTTAACAAGCAGAGTTGCCGTATATGGGACGGCGCCAACCCACACGAGGTGGCAATGTATCCACAAAAAATTACTGTTTGGTGCGGATTTTGAGCCGGTGGCGTCATTGGTCCGTACTTTCAATGGCGAGCGCTACCACAACGATGCTAACCGATTTCTTCTAGCCTGATATGCAGGTAGACGACATGTGTTTCCTGCAGGACAGGACTACGTGCCACACAGCAAATGAAACGTAAACGTCGATCCGCCTAAATTGAAAAACTCCTTTAATATAGGAATTAAATAATGAATATAATTAAATATTTCACAGCGGAGACTACAATTCTACAATAAATGATTTTATTAGAATTTTATTACTTACTTGGCGTTCAACACACTCTACTCTACTCTCTACTCTCTAGAACATTCATATACGGCATGTGTTCTTGGCATACAAAAAAATTGGCGCGCGATAATAATTGTACAAAATTTACTTTCAATGACTCAGCAGAAAATGATGGCGTGTAATAACATAAACAACCAATGCATGATTTTAGAAAATGTTCACGTTTTTCGGTCTCGTTTTAAAATGATTGTATTTTATGACTGATTCAGAATGATAAGCAAAATTTTAATTGCTGTAAATATAGGAGTATATAGTCTTATTCAAGATTACAGTGCGCCGGCATTATTATTAACTCATACTTATCTCGAAATAAATTATTGACCTTATCTGTAAATTACTGATGTTTTGCTATAATTTATAATTATATATAATTAAGACCAAGCACTTTTATAAACTAGACCTACTTTCAACATCACTATATAACTTAAGTTCAGTTTATATTTTTGTGTGAGAAGTGCGATACGTAATTTAAATATTTAGTATTTAGTCATAATATGGAATTTACAAAAGTTCTAGTTTTAATTTCTGTGATAGGCCACGCCAGTGCATATAACATTTTGTGTGCATTTCCTACAATTAGTCGATCTCATTTTATTGCAGCCGAATATTTATTAAAAGGGCTCGCTGCCAAAGGTCATAATGTGACTGTAATTAATCAATATCCACTAGAGAAACCACTTCCAAATTATCGAGAAATAATAATATCTCAAAATAAATACCACGATGGTGAATAATAATTTTACATTAATTAAGGCCTTAAATTAATTACATTTTATCGTATTTTTTAATTTGTATAGAAATGATGAAAGAGATGACCAAAAATACTGGAAGTCTTTTACAAATGTTTACATCAATGCCAACATTAATGAAATTTGTAATCGAGGATTGTGACAACCTGTTACAAGATTCTCAGGTCAGAGAAATTATGGCGACCGAAACATTTGATGTGGTCATAGTAGAAACGATGATGGGAAATTCTTTGGCAGGCCTGGCTTCACATTTTAAGTGTCCACTAGTATTTTTTAGCTCACTACGTACATCCTTCGAAGTATTAGATTTTGGAGGAGCACCATCTGCAGTTTCTTATGTACCGTATTATATGGCGGACTACACAGAAGTTGTAACATTTATTGATCGACTCAAGAATATGATGTATTATTTTTTGGATTATAATGTGTTCCGCGGGATAGGAGCAAAATACCACAAAATAATTTATGACCGAAATTTTGCATCATCTAAATTTCCATCGTATGACGAGGCCGTGCGTAACGCGTCATTATATTTCGTTAGTCACCATTTCAGTCAAGGAAGTGTCCGCCCACTAACACCAAATATAATCGAGGTGTCGGGGCTACAAATTCAAGATACTCAAACACAATTCCCAGACGACCTACAAGCATGGGTCGACAACTCGAATGATGGCATAATATTTTTCAGTTTGGGCTCGAATATGAAAAGTGATACTATGCCTAAAAAAATAACCGATGCCATTTTGAAATCATTTGGAAAATTAAAGGAAAACGTTTTATGGAAATTTGATCAATTGGATGTGGCAAATTTACCAAAAAATGTACGAATCGAAAAGTGGGTGCCACAAATCGGTATTCTTCAACATCCGAAATTAAAATTGTTTATCACCCATGGTGGACTAGGAAGTGTTACCGAGGCAAAAGTTTACGGGGTGCCATTGTTACTGATTCCAATATTTGCAGATCAAATGGGAAATGCCAAAACTGTGGTGGACGAAGGATGGGGTATTGATTTTGCTTATTCAAATTTGACTGAATCGTTATTGTCCGACTCGATAGCCGAAGTTTTAAATAATCCAAGGTATCGTGATCGAGCAACATACTCAGCCATGTTGTTTAGGGATCGGCCACTGACCCCAATGCAAACTGCAATATTTTGGGTCGAATATGTTATTCGACATCAAGGGGCTGTCCATATGCGATCGAAAGCAAATAATTTAAATTTCTTTCAACTACATTCACTGGATACATTTGGATTTTTGCTAATTGTGGCATTATTTATCGTCAGTACTATTTTTGTTGTAGTGAAATACATAATGCGAAAAGTTTTTGTTATTATTAAACTTAAACATAAATTAGAATAAAATTAGTTTTTTTAATAAGAATAATTTTTTCTTGTGTTCCGCTGTAGAAGTCAGGTCGTTGGAGAGTCATGTAGATTAAACTTTACAATCTAAACTGATAACCCATTTTATTTTATTTTCGTAAAAGTAAAATAAAATATTCTAATCATGCAAGATTTCGACATTGAGTTATTCGCTTAGATTTACAATTCGCTATACCGCCCAAGGCCCGGAATCACGGAAGGAGGCAGTTAAGTTAAACAATTTTAGAATTGTTGATAAGAAGCTATGGTTTCTCTTCTCTCTAGCTATAGAGAATAAAGAAAACGAAACAATATGTGAAATTGGGAGTTCGATAAGTAATAATTGTTGTATTGATTTTTTTGGTATATATATATATATATATATACTCCTCAAATGAAGTAAACATATCGATATAGCGGATATACAACCCAAAAGAGTTTCATTTGTGTATTGTAGTTATGCACACCATAGAAAGTTGTAAAACTTGATTAAAGATTAAAAGATAGAAATTTTTACTAATACACCAGTGGGCTATATTTCTTTTGATTATCTATTTTTTTTATTGATCTGCGATCTGTTCTGGGGCTCAAGGCTCATCTTGCTCGTCCACGGTTATGCTTTTTACGCCCCCTTACTTTACGCCTCCCGACCAACTCGAGGTCGTACGACTATAGGACCGATTTAAGTCCATCTGCACATTGCAAGCTCCATGCCAGCCTTTACTGGCATAGAAGATGGGTCGGCCCATGGGTTTTGTACACCGACAGGGGGTCATAGATGTGTTACATTTCACCACAGATCGTATTCTGTTGATGAAATTTCACTTTGCATCCTGCCCCTACCGGGATTCAAACCCGGTACCTCCCGATCCTAAGATTTAACCACCGCCAAAGATTTAACCACTGTGCCATTTGGTCGGTCTATATTTAAAAATTTTAATAACAAACCGTTTTTGTATTACGAAACATTTTCGATAATTGAAGATTCGGGCAAGCGCGGGGCATTCTGCAATTAGCTTTTACTCGGCTAAAAATAAATGGTATTGTTTTTGTATATAGTTGGGGTGAAAATCAGTTGAAATAGGCAACGCTTCACTGAAATTGGGTAATTTCACGATCTACATCAGCAACCCATAGAATTGATCCTTTTCAGAAACAGATTCATTCAATTTAAACTAGTCATTTATATAATTCAACAGAAGAACCACCTCGTTCAGGATAAATCCTCACCATTTTTCACAACCTAGAAGTTGATGTTTGATTCACACATTCAGCATACAATTCGAGCTGCATGCCAAGCCACTTGTACTATAAATAAACTATTGCTTCCATATCTGTAGTTTCGAGTTAACCGTATAATTTTGTTGTAATAGTTGCTTTCCAATCGACCACCACAAGTACTTATAAGCAATTAAGGTTTTTGTCTAAAATTAAATAATAAAAAATTAAGCTAAATTAACTATTCACAATCATCTAGTGGATAAAATTACGATAAACTTATCACTAGGTGATTGTGTGTAGTATTTTTCTGTCAAAAATATAATTGAATATCGTATGTGAAGCGCTAATAAAATTCCGGTATAGATATTTTTTTATTAAAAAGTTATCACACATAAACTACACATTTGTAGGTTATGCTTTGCTTTTGTCATTTTTTGTGCTTTCTAATCGACACTTTAGCCAATACACATTTTTCGCACTAAGTACTTACGGTCGTCGATTGGAAAGCAATTAATGATGTCATGCTTAGCGAAACCATTTGCAAATTAGTTTAAACATAGTATCGGGATGAGACATTTTTCTCATCCTGAAGCATTTTAGAACTAACAAATCAAAAGTGAAGAACCTGAACACTAACAATGTACAAAAATTCTAGTGTTCTTTGCATAAAAATACTAAAAAATAATTAGTATCAAAAACTCTCATTAACATGGAGAAAATCTTAGGAGAGCAGCACTAGGAAGTAAAATGAAATGTTGCTCGTTGTTTTTAGAGCGATTAGAACACCTTATTCAGATTTTCCATTGCAATTATTTTATAAAAGGGAAAACCTGTTTTCCATATGCAAAGTTACATGATTTTTTGAGCTTCCTGTATGCCATATAGCCGCGGGTTCACAAACTGTGTTTTTCAATAAAACTCAAACAGCACTTGCATTTCCATACAAAACTCAAGTGCGACACATGTATGTATAAAATTCTTTTCATTTTATTATGAAAATAAAACGGATAGGTAGAACAAAAGACAAAATTTTAAAAACCTACTAGGTTTTTACGTACAATGAAAAATTCCTACTACTCGAGTAAAAACAAAAAAAGATATTTTGTCTTTCTAATTTTATTGTTGATTTAAGCCTTTATTCCAACATATTTTTTAAGTATCACATATTTTTTAAGTAAAAAATACTGGGAAACCGAAAAGAAGAGAGTATACATATTAAAATTACGTTAGAGTGATAAAGACAAACAAATGTTGCCATAAAAAGTATTGAGTTTCATACTTTTTATGGCAACATTTTCCCCGCTTACTGCCAGTAAATTTTACTGAAATTTTTTTTGTTTCGTTTTGGTACGTTTCGAAATTATATTTTTATCTCGCTGAAAATATATGTTCATTGTGCAATAAAGGCTTTATCGGTTGTTTAATGAGTATACAACGCGGGCAGTCACACGGAAAAGTATTGCTGAAAATGTGCTGCAAATAATCTCCACTCTAAGAGTTTGGTTGTTGAGGAAGAAGTAAGAGATGAATATAAAATAAACTGCTGCTGTTCAGTCAGTATAAAAGTTTTTTCTGACCATTTAAAAGTCAATTGAATGGGTGTTTCGCACATATATTATGATTTATATTATCCTTATTCCGCTGGTCGAGTCGTTTGTCGTTTCAAGTGACTCATGTACTATGAAAGCAAAATCGACTGCCTTCCCAAAATATTTAATATGTATATTATTGTAGTCACTACAAATGACAAAAGGGGTATTTTATGTCATTTCTCGTCATCTCAATCTTCTCAAGAGGACGAATTTTTCACGACTCAAAATGACAGTTTTTAATTGTTTCTTTAGCCTGAAGACACTTATTGGAAGAGCAACTGGCAATTTTTTTTTAAATAAATAACAGATTTTTATAGTAGAAACGAATCACCGTAAAAATACTGTTAATGAATTTTACCGAACTCTGAACTCATAAATGGCTTTCTGACACTCGAAACTTCCCCCTCGACAATTTTTTCAAAGAACATCCAACCACAGTTGAAAATTCGCATATGATTGAGAACTTATTTTCTGTCTAATGGACAACTTGCGGAAGCCCAGTTTAAAACGCTAAAACGTCTTCGGGGTGTTTTGATAACTGGTATGGAACCTTCTTTTAGTTTACGTTTACCCAATATTGGCAAACACCCTTAATCATTAAATAATTTCGAATCTTTCATCACGTCACTTTTTGGGCCTGGCGTCTTCTTGAAATCGGTGGAAATTTCTACATGTGGAATATAATTTGCTTTAAAATTCTTTATATTATTCGAAATTTTCGCCGGCTTCTTTAATCGTTTTCTCAAATTTGTATGCAAGTTTTCTATTGTTTATTACCCTACTAAGGGAATAATTCCGCATCGATTTACCGAGTCGGAATTTTTCCCTTAGTAGGGGAATAAATAATAGAAAACTGCAAACAAATTTGAAAAAAAAAACGATTAAAGTTGAAAAATTTGAATAGTATTAAGAATTTGCTTTAAATTATAATCCGCAAGTAGAAATTTTCTCCGATTTCAAGAATACGCACCCTGTAATCCAATTATAAGTCTCCTTCCCTCATTACTAACTAACATAAATGTTAACACGTTTTTACGTTTAGAAATTCTGTCAATAACTCGACCTCTCCTAATGGCTGTACTTGACGGGACATCTTTTTACACCATGTTTTTTAACGCTACAAAAAAATATCACCATTTCGATTATTATCTATACTTTTATATAAATTAAATATCCTAGTAATTTTATTGTATTCCGGGTGTTTGTTCTTGATTAAGTCAACATTTTTTCTTTTTTTTTCCTTCTGCACCTCAGCTGTCTGCATTTTGCTTACTTCACTAGCACGTCACTTCTCAATTGCCTTTTCCATACTTAGATTATCCATATCCAAACAAGTCGCTTGAAACTTGAAATCTCTAATTCCTATTAAAAATTTGTTTCTTATTTGACTGTCAACATGAAGGTATTCACAGGTTTTTGCCAAACGGTGTACTAATTGCAAGAGAAAATCAAATGATTCGCCTGATTGCTGAATTTTTTTTAATAAATATATATCGGTCGAATACGACATACTTTCGTGGATTATAATGAATCTCAAATATATTCGTAACTATAGTTTTTTCCACTTCGGTCTCTTCGTTTTAACGCAAAATTTTATAGGTTATTGTAAATCTTTATAATCTCCTTGCTTCCGATGTTCAACAATATGGCTACTTTAATTTCGTCCTCCTTTTTGTCACTCCCGGTTACTTTCATAAAAATTTAAAGTGCCTGCTTAAACTTTTTCCATGCATCCGAAATAATCGTTGATGTGTCCAATTAAATGACGATGGCGTACTCATAGCACACACGCCCTTCATGTTTTTTTTGGGCAAAATATTTTGGGGGATGAATTTGTTCGGAAAAAAATTCATGCTTAAATTGCCGCTGCTAAAATTTAAGAAGACATTTGGTTCACAAGACAAAATTTAAAACTGAAATTTTTTTTGATTTATTTACTTCAAATTTCATTATAAGTAATAAAGTCGCTAAGATGACGTTAATGTCCCTGAGAAAGTTAGAAATACATATTACTATTTAAAAGGATAATGCGAACAATAGGGCAATAAAACACATTACCTATATAATATAATAATATAAGTTTATAGAAAGAACACTTGTTATAGGAAAAAAAAACTATTAAAACTATTATATAAAATTGCGACAAAACAGAAAAAAACAGATTTTTTAGACCATAGTAAATTAGACCAGGTTAGGAACTATGCGCAGATTTTAGCGAAAAATAATTCGATATAATTTGCTAGAATAACGCACGTATAACTTTTAATATTTTATTTATTGAAGCAAACGTGTGTGCAATTTTTGTTCAGTTTGTTTATGTTTACACAATTCAATTTGACGTTTCGCATTACCGGTTAATTTTTTTTTTTTTTTAATTTGTCTTAACACACTTTAATAATTAAAAAAATATATAAGTTATAAGAAAATTTTATTAGACATGAACTCCTATAAATGTATGTGTATTTTATAAACTAATATAGTTTAATTTAATCAAGAAAATTAGTGTTGTCCGTTTCGAGTGCAATGATCATGAGTATTGAAATATATCGCAGCATATTGTAATTTTACGGTAAAGGATGTGAGCTAGATTAAACTTTTTCGATATACTGATAAAAAGTAAGATGATTTTAAGTTTCGTTTCAATAAATTTGTCTGAATATAATTTCCATTTTTGATTAGTTTTGAAGAGATGTACCCATCCAATTAAATGTGACTGAAATGTACATTATCATGCACACCATTTTCAAAGGTCATTTTGTTTCTTGAAAAAATAAAATTAAATATAAAAAATTGTGTATTTTAAAATAAAGTTTATTTTACTTAACATATCGAGTTTTTATTTTTTAATATGTACCCTTCATATGTACTGATAAAATTTTTGTCTAAATTTATTGAGTTTTTATGTTGGTTGCATGCACAAAATTTGTATAGCAGTTTGGTTGCAATCATTTATTTTTATTTAATCGAACAAAAAAATATATCTAGTTTTTTCTTTCGCTAAAATCTGCCCATGGTTCCTATACGGGTAAAATAAAATATCTTTCTTTTTCGATTTTAAAAAAACACAAAACTTAAATAATTTAACGTATAATAAACACATTTTATTAAACACTTCTTTTTTCTATTTCGCTTCCAAACGGCACGGCCCAAGTATAACAAAACGGGAAAAAATATTAATGTACTAGATTTTTTCCGAAAATATGGCGTATTAGACGGAAAAGGTTGGACATTTTGGGTTTATCACTCGTGTGCATAACGCAATTAGAAGTACAGCATAATTTATTTTATTTTTATTTTATTTTTAATTTTCCATTTTTAATACAACATGACAACTAGGTCATTTTATGTGACTACATTGTAATTACATTGAATAAATAGCAACAAGTTATCTTAAGCTACATTAGGTTTAGGTTTTAGGTTTCAGTGGTGGATACTTAGGCCATTTTTGGCCAATTGTGATACCATGCATTCATGCCACATCATTAACCCATTCACCTATTCAGCTACTCACACAAGTACAGTATACCACCTGCACATTGCAAGCTCCATGTCAACCTGTACATTGACGTGGACGGTGGGTCGGCGTTGAATTCTGCACTCCATCAGAGGGTCTTAGTTGTGTCCAAGTGCCGAAGCTTTAACCACTGCACCACTTGTCCGGTTAAGCTACATTAGTTTGTACAAAATTCAAAAATATATGAATATGAAGAAATAAACTAAAATTAAAACTAAAACTAAGTCTTCAAATTTATAACTAATTATAAGCAGCTACAAAGCAAGATTACCTACAACTATAGATCATTAAGATAATTTACACAATCCACCCTGAACCTGTCCAAATGTGTTAAATATTTAATATTTGCTGGAATAGTGTTCCATAGCCTAGCACCTCTCCGTATAAATGACCCCTTCATATAATTAGTACGAGTGTTTGGCAATATTAAGTTTTGTGTTCGTAGTGATTGAGCAAAAACCAATTTGTCGTACAGATATTTTGGCTGACGAGTAGTAATAATTTTATACATTAAAATTAGTATTCTAAGATCAATTTGTGTGAAGTGAAAATTTTATTGTGATTTTAAAATATAAAGAAAAATCAAAATTTTTCAATAGTGTTATTAATTTTTAAAGAAATGGTTCCAAAAAATAATAATTTGTGTTGATGAAAATTGTAACAACAAATAAATTGTAATACAATTAAATTTTTAATAAAAAGAAATAAATTTCAAATTAAATTTTTTTTAAATTAATCGAACATATTTTTTTTGTTTTATTTCCAATAAAAAATATAAGCCCCGCCCTTTTTAAAGCACATGCGCCCTCACACATGCACAAGGTTTTGTTTACTCAAATTCATCATTTGTCCGACTTTTAGCGACAACATTCATAGGAAAGATTTAAATATTTCGGACATTTTTGCTAACAAAAGTCAGTGATGATTTCATCAAAATATCAGGAAACATCGGAAATAAAAATACTTGGAGGCCATTGATACTTTTTTATTATAAATTTCAGTTCGAGTAGCTGTATATTAAAATGAATCATTAATTGTCTCTTTCATTATTATTTTGAACGTAATCCAGTATGCAATCTCTGTTTTTGGTAAACATATATAGTACTATTGCAATCTTGCCAATTAAATAAAACACAGTGATAAGTAGCACCCAGATAGAAATTTTCACCATTAGCAATCGGTATACGGCATAATCCACAGGTTGATCAATTTTATCCCGTTTACCTAAAAATGTATAGAAAAGATTTTAAAAATAGTATGGATCATAACTATTTACATACCTTGTATACAAGTATTGTACTTTTTTGTCGGTGCCCTATCAACGTCAAAGCTTCCATTTAGAATACAAAATATTCTATAGTTGGTATGTAAAAAGGGATTTTCACTATCATCCAAATTCGGCGAGTAAACAACACAACCGATTTGTGTCGCCTCGGTAACACGTAAAATGCTTGCATTGGTCTCGATAAGACACTCAATCCATTTATTAATATTTCGATCGAGACCGAAAATAATTTGATAATCGATCGGAAACACTATGCTGTATTCTTTAGTCGCATAGCAATACTCAGTACTTCTTGAAACAAAGAGCATCGCTTTGGCTACATATTCAAATTCATTATTCCATTCGATGGCCAATTTTTTATAGTTTGCCCGATACTCATTAAAACTGTTCACAATCAACTCTTTCTCGTCGCGCGTTATTAAACGACCCGGATAAAATTTATTCGTGGTTGTATCTACACTCATGTTACATCGTATATGGGACCGGGCTCCGCATATTTCTTTTTGAATGGTACAGTAATCCTCTTGTGCGTTGGAAGCAGTAATTAAAATCAATACAAGTAGCAATATCACCTGAACTGACATGTTGAGTTAGTGTTTTAATTGTAACTGCTGTGATTAGTTTGTTGTTTATCGTTAGTTGGTGTAGCATTTCCTAGAACCAGATCTAATATCAAATGATAAATACTCAGTAAACTATATTACAGATTCACATTATTCAACAAAATTCTAAACAGCAAGTAGTAAAATAGTATTAAACATTAATTTATCAGGAACGGAGCAAAATAATGTTTATGTTTTCTTAAGTTTAGGACTCTGTGCATGGCGTATACTTAATTAAAACAAAAATTTTCAAGCACGTAAATTATACTAACGACAGCTATAAAGACGAAACCCTATAACTGAATAAGATTTAAATTATGAACATTCGATCACATATGTATCGCTCCTTTATGCCAAACCACATATTCAACCAGTATATTGCCGTCCCGTCACAATGGCCTATCTCTAAATAACATTGCTGCATTCTTAGCTTGGTAACGATACTTTTAATTCAATCGTAACTGTAATGGCACACCATAAAGATTTGCTTCGGTAACACTTCCCAAAAGTTATTGTGTTTATATCGAACTATGGTATAACTAATTTTCAATTCTGACTTATCGAAAAATGTTTGTTGGGAATATCCAGATTATCGAATTTCGCCATAAAACATTTTGTGATAAATTACCAAATATAGTTAAAATAGCAACTAAGATTTTTCGTTGCATAGATTCACTTCTCATATTTGTACCTATAGTAAATAAAATATTATATTATCGATATTATCGATGACATATTATCGATGTTAACGGATTCACGCCTTCTTGACTGAATTGGTGGGATATAAAAAATAATGATATATTATGTACCGCGCACTGCTTCTTTCGGCAGCTCTGGGAACCAAATCCTTTACCACCGACTCCATCGGCGTCCGTTGAACGGTAGCGTTGCCGTTCAGTGGTTGTTGGTGCCGTAGTTTGTGCTTATGATTTCACTAGGCAAAGCGAAAAACAATGAACGCCGGCGGAGCCGGTGGTAAGGCTACTGGCTTAATTCAAAGAATCAATCTTAAGTTAATCCGAAAATCACATGATTATGAAACCTTAGAAATAGGGCGGCCAAATCCCCAATGGGATGTAGCGCTGGCAAAGTAAAATAAATGAAAATGCGTCGCTTCATCATATCATGGATATTTTGATGGTCGAAACTATCGTTCGTAAATAATTTTATGATACTTAGATGGTATAACCATTTCTCTGTATTCGACCATGTACAATGGTACGTATGAAATTGATGTAAGAGCTCCACCAAAATCTAATATCTATCTATTTGGTGTTTTTATAATGAGCTAAACAATATCACGGACATTTAAAATGAATTTTAATAATAAACACTTTTATTTTTATGTATTCCATGAAGCCAATAAAAAACTAACTAACTAAACTAATTATTAGAATTATATGGTAAACACACTAACACAGCTGCCGAAAATAGTTGTAACTATTAAGGTCACAAAGGATAAGTTCATTTGAGATTATTTTGAAGCGAATGTACTTGTAACAATAGTACATTCATATTACAAAAGTAAATGGCGTAAGCATATAATAAAACTAACGTTTTTTTTGTTACTATCGTCCTATCGTGTAGTCAAACGTATTTTTAAAATAGCTCATCTCCCAGCAAACAAACGCTGATAGCAGAATGAAATAGATGGAAACATTTGCACACGTCGAAGCGAGAAAACAAATAAATTTACTTCGGTTTCTTCTATGCACTGCATTTTTACCTCCACCTAATCTCTTGTTTATCAATTTCATTTCAAAAATTGTTATTTCATTTCTATCAGTCTCCAGATTTCAGCTGAAGGTAATAGACGTTTGTAAATGTTTTTCAGGTGGAAATACATGGATAACATATAAAGTAAGTATACAAAATTAAAAAAATGTGTAGTTGTATCGACAATACACATTTGGTACATACAACCAAAACCAAACACAATCAATATTATATGATTGTGTTTGGTTTTGATACAACAAAATACATTAAAAAATAATATTTTCTGGTAAACCAACGGCTAACAACAGTTACATGTTATACTCAAATCAAAGTGAAAGAGAGATAAATTAATTTGTAGGGGAAATAAAGCCGAGTTTTCGGTCGACAACAATACGAATAGCATGGAATTAGGTGCATCAATTTGAAGTAAAAATTGAGCGCTCTAACTATATGCTGTTTATGCGCTCTTTGTGCGCTGATTTGTACTACTGGGCTAGGTCTCGCTTCGTGTTGCAATATTGGGCGATAAACGAAATTGAAACAGAATCGATAGTAAAAATGTTTGATTATTGTATTCCATTTTTGTTTTACTTTGTGGTTAATTCTAATAAAATGATAAATGTAGTATATCATCAGTAAATGAAACATGGCAATGGTCACAAACATTTTTACCATCATTATCAAACCGGAAATCATTTCTAGCTATACATAAATGCCACGAATTACGTAAGAGGACTGAATTGAGAACACTACTATCAATTTCACGGTTTAACTTTACACAACATTTTAAACAAAATTTTAAATAATACTTTTAACAACATGCAACGCATCCCCAATAGAATTTTCCTTATGACTTTTTCCTTACAGAAAAGTATGAAAAAAAACTGGAGAAAAAAATGTTCATAAGGAAAAGTCATAAGGAATTCTATTAAGGATGCGCAGTTAATTGTCACAAAAATTTTCACACACTCGACACTTTAAAAACACACTTTAACAAGAATTTTCACAATTACATATTTATTAATTTACTTTTTCTACTCTTTCGGTCAAAAGCAATACTTTAAGCAATAAAGTAGGTGCAAGAAGAGCGTGTACGGCTTAACTGTACTTAACACTATAGTGTTAAGTACAGTTAAGCCGTACAAAATATTTCTTAATTTTGCATGGACTCTATCTAAATGTCTTTTAAAAGAATACAAATTTCCAAACATTTGAGAACAGCCGCCTTGCATACAGCGAATGTTTTCATTTAATTTATGAATATGAAATGATTTTAAATGGTCTATTAAATATTTAGACGAATAAAATGTCAAGGAACATAAAAAGCAAGTAAATATATTATTCATGTTTATATTGCAGTAATTTAAAAGAATTCAAGTTTTTAATGTTTAAAATTAATCATAATATGTATCCCATTAATTTTTAAAATTACGATCGACAAAATTGATTAAACTTAGTAAATTTGAATTTTTTGGAGTATCAAAATTATAAAAATAGTTCTCGATAAAACAAAATACATTTTTACCTTCGGTTGGATACTTAAAATTCATAACATGAAATAACTTAAAAGTAGTGTCTAAGCATTTTAGGAAACTGGAAAATTTGTATAATATCCCGTCATAATAAGTGTAGAAGCTCTCTAGTGCATTCAAATCTGGTCCAATAGCAACAATTATTGGTTGAAACGTCATTCCTTTATCTTTTAGTTTTGATTTTAATTCATCCAGTTTTTCCTGATAGTGGCTAACAGATATGCAATGTAGCAGTGTAGATTCCTGACAATCAATTATGCTAGGCTTCAATTTTGTGGTTGCTGAAGTAGACAAAATCGATGATTTCAAAACCGCATGCAATAACATGAAAATAATGCAGTCATAGGAATCTGAAAAAGTAAATGTTATAAAAGTAAATAAATAGATGAATACAACACATCAATAAAAATTACAGTTAAAATCAGAACTGCAACTACTTAATGCATAATAAAAATAATTATAAACTTTACAAGCCTGATTTAAACTATGTATAGCAATACAATTCAAAATAACTTGTTCAACTTACTAGTGTCAATTTTCTTCTGCTGAAATAAGAAACGACGTGTTGCTTAAAAACCGGCCATTTGGTAAACAATTCCGATGAATTTTTAGGAAATATAAGATTGTAGTCAATTTCAACCTGTTAAACGATAAAAAATCAATTCTAACAATATTGTGTTTAATTTAAGTTCATTTTAAAATACCAGAGTGTGCCCTAGACTATTCTTGAAAAGAGGCCAGTTCTTTAAAATGTTTACACAATCCGTTAAAATGTCTTGCCTTCTAATATTTAGTAGTGAAGCCCATTTATTTTCAACCTCCGTCCATGGCTCATTGTTGTGACATAGCCAGATATTAATTTGTTCTTCTTCAGATGTTGGTACTATTTTGCTTGCGGTCGAAATTGCAATAGAAGGGTGTGGACCTAAATATATGCTCTTGAGAAACGTACTGGTTAAACCTTCATCTTTCTTACCGTTCTGATCTCTGCTTGACGATTTCGGTAATTTTCGTATTTTAACCCGTGCGTTGACCGCTTTGTCATATAATTTACCGACGGGATTCTGACCACGATTTCTTCTCCTTAAATAATAATCCTGTTACAAATAGTAAAAATATTAATAAATACGATAAAATATGTGCACAGTAAATCAAAAATATTTAAAGTAATAAAGCATAAAATAATTTGGCTTACACTACATTCAAAAGGGAAAGTTTCTTTTATAATTTTTGTAACATTAATAATATCACCCATTGTCATAGCAATATTTTGCATTGAAAAGTGTTCTACAATAATGGAAGTTAGCGTTTTTCTATGGCTATCATTTAAACAATTATGTTCTTGAGAATATCTCATAATTTCAGTTCCTCGTTCTGTTTTTATCAATATTTGTTTTAAACTGAACTTGTTTAATTCAATATTAACCTCGGACGTTGAACTAGTAGCAGGTAGTAAAACTGAAACTTGGTTGGAGGGTTCGCATGCCGCAACGCAGTTTCGCTCAATCCATTCTTTAGTGGCGCTGCTGATTTCTAAAGTGCTTGTCTAATAAATATGAAGTGAAATGAATACAAACTCAAATCTATGCTTAGATAAGTATGTATATAAATGTATTACATTTCGCCTCCAAACATCAAGGTGGTACCTCAACTTTGCTCTTGACCCGATTTGTGCAACCGGAAAAATATCTTCTAGATCCTTTTCCGTTAGGACAATGAGACTTTCCATATCAACTCCGCAAGCTTTTAAAAATAATAAAACATCAGTACAAAACCAAAACATATTACCCCCGACTCCACCTGCCATTGAGATCAAGTTATTCTATTTAGTTCAGAAAAGTTGTTCGTAGAACTTGCGAGCTTATACAAAATAAATTAAATGAGATTCGATGGAAATTCCGAACTAATAAATTATTTATTTAAGTCTATATGTTGGATTTCGATTTGGATAGCAGGTGAGTTACTTTAATCTTCTATTTTGTATTGATTCTTGCCTAAACAATTTTATCCAGTTTAAAATTAAAAACAGATGTTTTTGTTTAAATCAAATAAGTTTGAACAAACAGTCCTCTAAGTATAACAAAATATATTCGTGACAAAATATCGATAATTTTCTTATAATAGCCTTGTTCTCTTCAGTTCCGTTATTATGTAAGTGAAGGGATCAATGATATTACAAGAAAACTATCAAACAATTAATCAATTAGTTTATTTTTTTATCCATAGATGAATATTTGATTTAAATTATTTGATTTAAATTTCTGTTTTTAATTTTAAATTGCCTAAATTTGATAAAAGCTACTGCGCCGCCATACAGTTAGTTCTAGACATTGATTCGTTGTTCTATACGCGAAGCGCTTATATTACCGGTGAGTCTAACAAAAACTTCCTCTGTTAAGCCAAATTGGTCACAAATTAAGTTTTTTAGATCGTTGTCAGCTGTTTCTTCATTGTTTGTTTCTTCAGCTGTACTTATAAAAGTAATTATATTTTCATCAATATTCAACAATTTTGAATAGGTATTTGCTTCTTCCTCATTGTCTGCCATTTTGACGCCTTCAATTTGTTGTTTCAAATGTTTTAATAATCCTTTAAAAATATATTAAACACTAAATCCGATATAATCCTTTTAACATTATGAAATAAGAAAAAATATGTAGGAGCAAGACAAGCTTGTAAAAAGCTGTTTAAGTCTATTTCGTAATTAAACAATTGAACTTTTAATATGGACAAAACTATATTAGGTGTGTTTGACTATGCAGCGTAGCGTCCAGGTTGTTTGTTTAGACTTGATCGTTCATATTTTTTCGTTATTTGCAGTTTTATGAGAAACTTTTTAATATAACATGTGAAAATACAAGTTACGCATTCAATAAGCATTATGGCATAATTAATAAAAGTGAAAAACTTACTTCGAATTAACACTTGAAATGTATAAGAGCTAAAATCCGTGTACCATCGGTCAAGCGCCTGAAATTCACATTTGTATATAAAGGAAAACTGTAAACTGGTGTAACGGGATTAACACTAATATAATTATGTATACTAGAAATGTAGATACCTTAAAATTACAAGGAGACTGCGTTTTGCTAACGAATTTACTATTAAAGATTATACTGTTTAATTACTTCACTCTAAAAACTTTCACCTTAATACGAGTACATATATGTATATCGTTCACACTATTATGTATTTATGTACATAAAATTGTTAAAAAATATAAAAACACGCGTACTGAAAACACATCCGATTTCAACAAATGCAATCACACGAATGTTTATAATGTACACGGATAGCGTGCTAAATGATTCTAGGAAAAAATGAATTCAATAGTAAATCCTTTTGAAACAAAGAGAAATCGTATGAGAGTAACGGTGTGCTCACTACATAATATGCGTTCAATAGTATATCCTATTAAATCAATAATGATATTTATTTTGGCATCCTATTAATAATTTATTCTATAGTATATCACATTAAATCAACCTGAAAATAGATGGATACAATAGTATTTTATCTTATTAATAATTAAAAGTTTTGTAATGTTAAATTTAATTCTATAATATTTTTGAAAAAATAGTGAAATTTATATTAAATCAATAATGTATCCTATTAATTTAATACTTACACTTTTTTTTTAAATTAATGAGACAAAACACTAAGATTTTCATTGAATTAAAAGGAAAAAACTATTATTTGGCTTACTATAAAATCAATACCCGTCTTATTAAATTTTTAAACGATGGTTTTTCTCTGAGTGTATACAATGCGATTCATTACTATTTGTGATAGGAACAAATTTAGTTCCCATTTCTGTTTGTTTTCATATAAAATTAACAAATATTTTTTTTATAATTTTCGTTGCTTTTACTTAAATCAGTTTTAATAAAAGTTTCATTTCATATAGATTTTATATAAAAATTTTCAGCAGTAATAGAAATATGTATAATAAATTGAATTTGATTCATTAGTATTTGTGATGTGCATTTTAGATTCATTAGTATTTGTGATGCTCTCGGAAGTGCGCATTTCAACCTTAAATAAACGGGTTTTGATTGTCTTGCTCTTTTGTTTTATTTTTTGTGCTCTATTTTGATGAGTATTCATTGAAATTTCGTGAAAGAAGCATTAGGATGCCTAAAACTCGTGAATTTATTCTGGAAGAAAGATCGGCTATGATAATTGACCACAACCATGGCACGTCATTTAAAATAATAACTAGAAAGAATAATTTTCAAGTCCGCAAGAAAAAGATGTCCATGGTACTGTTGGAAATATTGGCAGACGATAAATACCACGTGTCACAACACAACGGCATGATTCTCGTATCATCCGACCTATGGTTAATAATAAATTTTTAAGTCAAAGAGCTCAGAGAGCAAGTCATTACAAAATAGTGAAAATATAAAAATTTCTCAGCCTACTATTTATTGCCGCCTCAATGAATCCGGGATAAAAGCTTATGTGTGTACCAAAAACACTTCATTTCATTACAAAATAAAGTGAAACGTATACATTTTGCCAAACAATACATCGATAAGCCCCTAGCACATTGGCGCAATGTCCTATTTACGGATGGATTTTCGGTCTCTTTAGATGGCAGGGTAAAAAGTTGTTCTATTCTACGAGAAAAGATGTAAACAATCGTCGTATTTTTGCCACGAAATGACAACACGGCGGAGGTAATATTATACATATGGTTGTATCTCTTACGATGGAGTAATTGCCTTAATTTCAGACAAATTAAATCAATTAGTATATCTTTATCTTGTTGTTCTGTTGGCTGGTGATGCAATGATTCGACCAAATTTCATTCTGTAATACGACAATACAATGCCCAAGCACATAAGGGAAGAATTGTAACTGAATTTTTAAATGGTTTTGGTCAAAATCGTATTGAGTGGGAGTTATGTACTTACACTTTAAAAGATTTTATTTTTTTAAACTTAGAGCTATATGCTCTAAGTATTTTATTTATTAATTGAAACCTTTTTTAAATAAACGCAAATACAATTTTATAGTAAGTGGTGTTACTTGTTTTACTGTTACAGATATATTGAATTAAAGTTTGGTTGATACATAGTTTAATACAAAGCAAAAAGGCAATAATATGATATTGTGATATCGTTGGAAGAACGATATCAAAAACCGAAGTCAGGTTTCTACCAAATAACAAAAACTATACATGTGTGCGAATATACAAATAGTATACATTTAGGAGGAATACTGGCAACAATTGTTGCGTGATAAAAATAAATTAATAATTAAAATTAATTAAGTAAATAGTCTCATATAGAAAAATATGATTTTTTATGATAGCCTTAATACTTTAATAAAAAAAAAAATGCTAAATGGTCGGTTTCTTTGTTCAGTTATATGAATAACAAGCAATAACTGCAACAGTTGTTGCATGAAACTTCAATGAACAATTTTGTTATACAGAAGTCAAAAGTCCCATATATAGACATGGTTTTTTATAATGGCCTTAGTATGCACTTTAATACAAAAATGCCAAATGGTCGGTCCCTGGGGTCGGTCATATGAATAACAAGCAATAACTGCAACAGGTGCTGCATGAAACTTCAATGAAAAATTTTGTTCTACAGAAGTCAAAAGTCCCATATATAGACATGGTTTTTTATGATGGCCTTAGTATCCACTTTAATACAAAAATGCCAAATGGTCGGTCCCTGGGGTCGGTCATATGAATAACAAGCACTAACTGCAACAGTTGTTGCACGAAACTTCAATGAAAAATTTTGTTCTACAGAAGTCAAAAGTCCCATATATAGACATGGTTTTTTATGATGGCCTTAGTATCCACTTTAATACAAAAATGCCAAATGGTCGGTCCCTGGGGTCGGTCATATGAATAACAAGCAATAACTGCAACAGTTGTTGCATGAAACTTCAATGAATAGTTCTGTTCTACAGAAGTCAAAAGTCCCATATATAGACATGGTTTTTATGTTGGCCAAATAGTCGGTCCCTGGGGTCGGTCATGTCAATAACAAGCAATAACTGCAACAGCTGTTGCACGAAAATTCAATGAAAAATTTTGTTCTACAGAAGTCAAAAGTCCCAAATATAGACATGGTTTTTTATGATGGCCTTAGTATGTACTTTAATACAAAAATGCCAAATGGTCGGTCCCTGGGGTCGGTCATTTGAATAACAAGCAATAACTGCAACAGTTGTTGCATGAAACTTCAATGAATAGTTCTGTTCTACAGAAGTCAAAAGTCCCATATATAGACATGGTTTTTATGATGGCCTTAGTATGCGCTTTACTATAAAAAATTCAAATAGCCGGTCCCTGGGGTCGGTCATATGAATAACAAGCAATAACTGCAACAGCTGTTGCACGAAACTTCAATGAAAAATCTTGTTCTACAGAAGTCAAAAGTCCATAAATAAACATGGTTTTTTATGATGGCCTTAGTATGTACTTTAAAACGAAAATGCCAAATGGTTGGTCTCTGGAGTCGGTCATATGAATAACAAGCAATAACTGCAACAGTTGTTGCATGAAACTTCAATGAATAGTTCTGTTCTACAGAAGTCAAAAGTCCCATATATAGACATGGTTTTTATGATGGCCTTAGTATGCGCTTTACTATAAAAAATTCAAATAGTCGGTCCCTGGGGTCGGTCATATGAATAACAAGCAATAACTGCAACAGCTGTTGCACGAAACTTCAATGAAAAATTTTATTCTACAGAAGTCAAAAGTCCCATATATAGACATGGTTTTTTATGATGGCCTTAGTATGCCCTTTAATACGAAAATGCCAAATGGTCGGTCCCTGGCTGGGGTCGGTCATATGAATAACAAGCAACAACTGCAACAGATCTTGGATGAAACTTCAATGAAAAATTTTGTTCTACAGAAGTCAAAAGTCCCATATATAGGCAAGGTTTTTTATGATGGCCTTTGTATCAACTTTAATATAAACATGCCAAATGGTCGGTCCCTGGGGTCGGTCATATGAATAACAAGCAATAACTGCAACTGCTGTTGCATGGAACTGCAATGAAAAATTTTGTTCTACAGAAGTCAAAAGTCCCATATATAGTCATGGTTTTCTATGATGGCCTTAGTATGCACTTTAATAAGAAAATGCCAAATGGTCGGTTCCTGGGGTCGGTCATATAAATAACAAGCAATAACTGCAACAGCTGTTGCACGAAACTTCAATGAAGAATTTTGTTCTACAGAAGTCAAAAGTCCCATATATAGACATGGTTTTTTATGTTGACCTTAGTATGCACTTTAATACAAAAATGAAAAATGGTCGGTCCTTGGGGTCGGTCATATGAATAACAAGCAAAAACTGCAACAGTTGTTGCATGAAACTTCAATGAAAAATTTTGTTCTACAGAAGTCAAAAGTCCCATATATAGACATAGTTTTTTATGATGTCCCTGGGGTCGGTTATATGAATAACAAGCAATAACTGCACCAGCTGTTGCATGAAACTTCAATGAAAAATTTTGTTCTACAGAAGTCAAAATTCCCATATATAGACATGGTTTTTTATGATGGCCTTAGTATGCACTTTAATACAAAAAAGCCAAATGGTCGGTCCCTGGGGTAAAAAAAAAACAAAAATGCCAAATGGTTAGTCCCTGGGGTCGGTCATATGAATAACAAGCAATAACTGCAACAGTTGTTGCACGAAACTTCAATGAAAAATTTTGTTCTTCATAAGTCAAAAGTCCCATATATAGACATGGTTTTTTATGATGGCCTTAGTATGTACTTTAATACGAAAATGCCAAATGGTCGGTCCCTGGGGTCGGTCATGTGAATAACAAGCAATAACTGCAACAGTTGTTGCATGAAACTTCAATGAAAAATTTTGTTCTACAGAAGTCAAAAGTCCCGTACATGGCGACTGCGTTGGAAATTCGAGCTTGATGCTGGGTTTCTGGTACTGTCAAATTAACCCGCAGCGGACTTCTGTAGAACAAAATTTTTCATTGTAGTTTCGTGCAACAACTGTTGCAGTTATTACTTGTTATTCATATGACCGATCCCAGGGACCAACCAATTGGCATTTTTGTATTAAAGTGCATACTAAGGCCATCATAAAAACCATGTCTATATATGGGACTTTTGACTTCTGTAGAACAAAATTTTTCATTGAAGTTTCGTGCAACAAATGTTGCAGTTATTGCTTGTTATTCATATGACCGACCCTAGGAACTAACCATTTGGCATTTTTGTTTTAAAGTTCATACTAAGGTCATCATAAAAAACCATGTCTATACATGGGACTTTTGACTTCTGTAGAACAAAATTTTTCATTGAAGTTTCGTGCAACAACTGTTGCAGTTAATGCTTGTTATTCATATGACCGACCCCAGGGACCGACCATTTTTCATTTTTGTATTAAAGTGCATACTAAGGCCATCATAAAAAACCATGTCTATATATGGGACTTTTGACTTCTGTAGAACAAAATTTTTCATTGAAATTTCATGCAACAACTGTTGCAAATATTGCTTGTTATTCATATCACCAAACCCAGGGACGGACCATTTAGCATTTTTGTATTAAAGTGCATACTAAGGCCAACATAAAAAACCATGTCTATATATGGGACTTTTGACTTCTGTAGAACAAAATTTTTCATTGAAGTTTCATGCAACACCTGTTGCAGTTATTGCTTGTTATTCATATGACCGACCCCAGGGACCGACCATTTTTCATTTTTGTATTAAAGTGCATACTAAGGCCATTATAAAAAACCATGTCTATATATGGGACTTTTGACTACTGTAGAACAAAGTTTTTCATTGTAGTTTCGTGCAACAACTGTTGCAGTTATTGCTTGTTATTCATATGACCGACCCCAGGGACCGACCATTTAGCATTTTTGTATTAAAGTGCATACTAAGGCCATCATAAAAAACCATGTCTA
Organism: Nephrotoma flavescens; assembly: GCA_932526605.1. Lineage (NCBI taxonomy): Eukaryota > Metazoa > Arthropoda > Insecta > Diptera > Tipulidae > Nephrotoma > Nephrotoma flavescens. Next base: position 111,312,456 of record OW052222.1, read on the forward strand.
TATATGGGACTTTTGTCTTCTGTAGAACAAAATTCTTCATTGAAGTTTTGTGCAACAGCTGTTGCATTTATTGCTTGTTATTCATATGACCAACCCCAGGGACTGACCATTTGGCATTTTTGTATTAAAGTGCATACTAAGGCCAACATAAAAAACCATTTCTTTTTTTGGGACTTTTGACTTCTGTAGAACAAAATTTTTCATTGAAGTTTCGTGCAACAACTGTTGCAGTTATTGCTTGTTATTCATATGAAGGAACCAGCTAGCATTTTTGACATTTAGTATATTGGACCGACAATTTAGCATTTTTATACAAAAAAACCGTGTTTTTAAGTTAAAGCATAACATAGTCTGTTATGCTTTAACTTAAAAACAGCCTTACTTTCAAATGAATGTTTCTCCAAATTTGCATTGTGCAATAATAATATTAAAAAAAAATTTTTTTTTTTAGTTAAATAATTTAGATTTAATAATTCTCTAAATATAACAGAAAAATCTATCATAAAAGTTCTATAGTTTTCTTGTGACATCGCTGTTCTGCATAGTTCTGTATAATAACGGAGTAGCTCAGAACTATGCAGAACAGCGATATTACAAGAAAACTATACAACTTTTATGATGGATTTTTTCGGTTATATTTAGAGGATTATTAAATCTAAATTTATTAATTAAAAAAACTAATTTTTTAATTTTAAATTGGGCAAATTTGGAAAAACTATCGCGAATTCAACTCGGTTATTTTCAGAAAAACGCAGCTCATTGTTACACAATTTTATTTGTATTCGCCTAATTGTTTTCTAATTTTTAATCAATGTTTCGATTGTATGGCATATTTATATTTTTATTCGCCTAATTGTACTCTATGTATTTTTTTACCTAAGAGCAACATTTAGGGAAATAACTAACCAATACATATATATATATAGCGTATACGTATATGAGAAAATTTGTGTTTTTTTTGTTAAGTACTTGATAGGCATGCGATAAATACAATACCATGATTATCATTTTTCTGAAATTTTGACACCCTGTATCTTTAACAACAAGAAGAACCAAAAAAAATTAAGTGTCTCAAAATGTTTGTTTTAATCAAGGCTACACATTCAAAACATAAAAATCATAAAATTAAAACATGACTTATGGCTCCATAGAGCGAATTTGTGATTTCAGGAATTTTTCATCATATATATATTCACCAGACTAAGCGATCGTCGTGATGATTTTGTTAACTTCAATTTTTGTGATAAGGTTATAAATTATATATGTATATGAATGACGTAACATCCAAATCAATCAAAATAGTTTTTAGTAAATATTCTTTACGTTAAAGCATACTAAGGCATACAGGGTCAAATTAACAGGGTCTACACTGTATACACAAATTTAATCAATTTTCTGTTTTTGTTTTTTTATTCAACTTCAATTCAGTTGTTTGCGCAGTGTATGCATGTGCGATTGTTTGAAGTATACGCATTAATAATGAAATATTCGAATGTGTTTATTTGGGCCGCGTTCCTCACGACTGTCGTATGTTTAACAACCGGATATAAAATATTATGTGCCTTCCCAACCGGAAGTCGTTCACATTTTATCGTGGCTGAGTATTTAATGAAAGGCCTGGCAGCTCAAGGTCATAATGTGACGGTTATAAATCAGTATCCACTTGAAGCATCACTTACAAATTATCGCGAAATAATTATACCAATGAATAAACATCAAGACGGTAAGTGCTAGTTATTTATAATTAACACATATTATGATTTATGATCTGTTTATTTTATTTATATCCGTGGATTTGTTTTATTTTAGTGATTATGAAAGAAATGACCAAAGAAACCGGAAGTGTTGCACAAATGTTCTTAAAGTTACCAAAAATGTTGAAAATGATTTATGAAGATTGCGAGAGTCTTTTACATAACGAAAAAGTCAAGAAAATTATGGCCGAAGAAACTTTTGATGTGGTAATTATAGAATCCTTATTGGGCAATTCATTAGCTGGACTGGCATATCATTTTGGATGTCCACTCATATTCTTCAGTTCACTGAAAACGACAAACGAGGTGCTAGAAGTAGCTGGTGCGCCATTAGCTTTGTCCTATGTACCATTTTATATGGCAGATTTCACAGGCATTATGAGTTTTACAGACCGGCTCAAAAATATTGGTTTTTATTTGATGGATGCTCTCATGCTTCGCAGATATAGTACAATGTTTCATAAAGAGATCTATGAACGAAATTTCAAGCAGCCAAAATACCCACGATATGAAGAAGCAGTAAAAAATGCATCGCTCACATTTGTCAGTCATCATTTCAGTCAAAGTAATGTTCGCCCGCTGCCACCAAATATTGTAGAAGTATCCGGTCTTCATCTCAATGACGCGCCTAAACCACTTCCTCCTAATCTACAAAAATGGATGGATAATTCGAAGGAAGGTGTAATTTATTTTAGTTTAGGAACGAATATGAAAATGGAAACACTCCCAAAGCAACAAGTGACAGCCATTTTGAATTCATTTGCTAAATTAAAACAAAATGTTGTGTGGAAATTGGATAAAGTGAATATTCCAAATTTACCGAAAAACGTCCGAATGGAAAATTGGGTACCGCAAGTTGAATTACTTCAACATAAAAATTTAAAAATGTTTATAACACATGGTGGATTAGGAAGTGTTGCAGATGCTAAAATGCATGGTATACCGTTGCTTGTGATTCCCATATTCGCCGATCAAATGGGGAATTCTAGAACAGTTGTAGAAGAAGGTTGGGGAATCGAACTGGAATTTGCAAGAGTGACCGAAAAATTACTATCCGATTCGATAGCAGAAATGTTAAACAATCCTAAATATCGGGAACAAGCGTATAATGTGGCAAATTTATTCCGTGATCGGCCACTAACACCGATGCAGACTGCAATATTTTGGACGGAATATGTTATTCGACATAGAGGTGCACTGCATATGCGACCAAATTCGATCAATTTAAATTTTATTCAGCTTCATTCACTAGATGTAATTGGATTTCTGGCATGTGTGCTTATTCTTATCATAAGTATATTTTATAATCTAGTAAAATTTGTAGTTTGTCGACTATTAAAAATTGTTAATAGTAAACCTAAGGTTGAATAAAAGTATTTTTACAATTATAACCGTGAAACATAATATTTATTTAAAGATCAACATTTAACTAATACAATCAAATTAGGTGAAACATCTATTCAGGTTTTCCGTGCTTCTCCATATGTTGATGCATCTTTTGGAAAAATTCACGTTGATGATTACATTCATCACCTGAAATAAACAAATGAGTTATTTTGATTTCTTTTTTACTTTATAGCAAGATTATTTATACTTTGAACTTTCTTGCCCTCCGGGCAGTCAAGAGCCACTTTTTTGCCCAAGCACATCATAACGGCAGACACTTTCTTTGGGCATGTCGGATCATCGTTACCCTTGTGTTTTTCAGCTTTCTCATCAACTACAAAGCATAAATGTTACATATTTCTATATGATAATCGATGCGCCCAAAAAATACTCACTTTTTGCGACACATTCTTTCATTTTTTCTTTATAAAACGATTGTGCTTCAGAATTATCGCTTGTCATTTTATCAACCAATTCATCGTATTTAATGGGACTAATAATATGTTCCTTTTCATCCAATAAATTCATTTCACGAGCAACACAGTTTAATTGACATGAGTGTGCCTTCATTTTTGCTTTGTGGTCATCGGACGTACCATTTAGAGGACAATTTGATCCAATTGAATGATCCACTAGTTCTGGATACTCACAACAATGGATGTATTCCTTTGCATAGCAGAAAAATTATTATATTTTTATGTAAAGTGTGAACTGTGCATTTTCTACTTACAAACTCTTTTGCACTAATCATTGCCACCAATGTGGCAATAATTATAAAGGATACTTTCAACATGGTGACTGGATTGGATTCAAATTACAACTTTACTATTGAACTTTAATTCGAAATCTGATGTTAAACTCAAACAACGTCTGGCATTTTATACAAACGAATATCAAATTCCAGAGATTGTATCTTCACAACTTGATTTACCGTAAAATATATTAATTTTTAATTTCATCGTGAAATAATTAAAACAGAATTAAATGTTCAGTAACGGATGCTCGATTTAATTCGCTATGGAAAATTATATCAACGATACAATCATTTAACGGGTCATTATAAATCATGACAGGAACATTCGTTTAGTGCAGGTGTCCGCCTCGTCATTATGCCCTGGATTATGCCTTGGATAATTGGAATTGATTTTTTCATGAATTGTGACGCTTTAGATTCAAAACTTAGGTTCTAACTATAAATATATTTTGTACCTTGAAGCCCCTGGTTTACGAAAATCTCTGTAGTTTAAAATTTATATTTAAACCGCGACGCTTTATTTTTAAAAACTTTCTACTATCCCACATACAAAATAGTAAGAATGGAAGTTTAGCAACATTGTTTTAGGAAAGTTTATCTGAAATACCACAACACTTATTCATTTTGGTTTGGCAATTTCTGTTATTGTAAAATTAGGCTAGAAGAACCCAAATCGGAAAACTGGCCCAAAATTAACTTTTCCTGCTGTGTTGGCCAAAATCACTTTACTTGTGCAAAAAAACGATACGAAAATGCATTATTATAGCATAGTACAAACTGTAAGTCAATAATGATTTATTTTACTCCCTATTGGTAGAAAACTAATAATAAAAATCGAATAATGGAAAATGAGTACTGACGCCAGTTACGATTCTAGTGTTGCTCATATTTATAGATTATGATCCCAGCTGCCATAAAAATATAAACCTAGGATAGTTACAAGGGGGGGGGGGGGGGGGGGGTCTTTCAAACACTTTTGCTAAGAAAACTGAAAACACTTCACATTAAAAATTTATGGAATGCTACTGACATGAGTTTTGATCCTTATGTTGCTCGTGTATATACATTATGATGACAGCTCCTTAAACACATAAATCCATGGTTGATACGGTGGCGTTTTCCAACACTTTTGTTAAAAACTGGAAAAATTTCACATTAAAATGACTTTACAATTTTTGGATAATTAAAAAAAATCGGGTTTGCTGTATTAGATTTAATATTCTAATGAAGAAGCTGCCCGTCAACTGCTTGCGGTAGCTTAGCTACCATAAAAAATACTTCCTATTGTAAAGGGTAAACCATTTCGAGAATATAGAACTCTCATTTCATATAGATTTCCCCGTGTGGAGGACGTCAACTGTATAATTGGCCAAGCCACCCTCACTCGAGGTAGGATCAAATGATTCTGGGATGCGCCAACCATTGCGAAACCTATCCAAGTACAAGTATCTCTAGATCACCACCTAGATAAATGCATCCCGCTACTCAGCAAAAGAACGAAAATATTGAATGCATGTAGAACGTAAACCAAGAAAACGATCACGATGTCGCTAGAGAAAACGCTGATTTAAAGAAATCGATAGAAAACTTAATGAAAATAAATGAACAGCTATTCAACGAAGTCAAACAGCGTAAAGAAGAAATTGCTGTAATCAAAAATGATAATCAAGCAAAAGAAAATACTAAAGCTATCTATCTATCTATCTATGAAACAAATGAAGGTGAATTGGCGTATAAAACGAGTTTTATACGAAGGCAAATTCAAACTAAACGTCAAAACAAAAAAAGGAGCGTCAGAAAACCACAACTCCAACGACCTGAACAGTTACTACCGACCTACCGAATGAGAGATCACTGCAACCACATAATACATCCAACGTAATCAACCATGGGAAAATGAAGGAGAATCAATTAATACATAAGAGACACCACCCCCACCCATTAACATACTTAATGTTAGGGAATACGAAATAATTAAAAAAGTAGTGAAGCTAGTTTCAAACGATAAATATAAAGTCACTGCACTGAAGGATTCAAAATTCTAAACGCTGTGAATATATTAAAGGGAAAGGTAATAAACGCAAACGGTGAGCGAGAAACAAAAAAAGTTGGCCTCCCAAAGGTGCTAACATTTGACAACGCTGAGTGCATTGATAGGGTATGTGGAATCAAACGAATCCTTTATATGAAAGGTAGGAGTGAGACATTAAAAAAGAAAGACTAGTAGAGTGCCACAATGCTACAACTACCCTAACCTCAAACACAGTAACGCAAAAACTCTCAAAAATATACGAATTACATGGATTTTTGATTTAGTACTGAAAAATCTTCAAACTTTATTTAATTGTATGTGTCCGAATTTTTTGTAAGTCAAGCAATTGATGACAACATAAGTGAACTTCTCGTTGAAATTCTGGTCAAAAGGTATGTTGCGATTATTTTTCTATCCATGAAAAATTAAAAATATGTATTAGATGTTCTGCTGAATAAACTAATGAACTTGTTCATAAAAGTCATTAGGGGAGAGTCTATTATACTTTTCTAACGGTAGAATCCAGTTGCACTGAGAGAAACCATTTAATTTTTTAAACTTGTATAAACATGTTATTCTATTAAAAATTTTATAAGAGATGAAACACACAATTAATTTCCTTTTCTTTATTTTAATTATGGGGTGTTATTTTAATAACATAGGAAAATAAAACTTTCAATACGTGTACCTGAACTAAAAGTGACTTACAAAAGCGAAGACGAGTTTTATGTTATAGTTAAAACATAAAATATTAATCATAAATCATAAAGAGCCATTCAATATGCCTCTTAATAGTTTATAGGATATCACACTGCTTACGTGAATTTCCGTAAGAATTGCCTTATTAATATCTCAATAACTTCTTTACAAAAATCGTCGAAGAATTCATCAATGTGTTATACAGCATATTCCTTATGAACATCATTCGTTAGATCACTATAACTTCATTAAATATATAAATGACTTTAGTCCCGGCAACAGAATAAAGTTCATTTGAGACTTCATTGAATGATTCATTATGAACTCATCGATGAGTTCATCGATTACCTTCCAGTACGTTGTATAACCACATACGCAAATACTGTAGCTGGGAACCGAGATGAATTGCGCTTGATAGATGTTTTATCAAAAGAATGCAACAAAAGTAAGAACGAACCAGTGAAATGCATACACTGTGGTAATCATCACCCAGCAAATTACAGAGGCTACGAGGTAGCAAAGGAGCTGCAAAAAATGAGAGACAAGAAAAGAAATCAAACTAGTAAAAGTTCTCAAACTACGATGTAATCCTACTCAGAACAAATCCCCCTAAATAGTGCCAAAGTAAGAGAACTCATAACATATGCACAAATGGGTAAGCAGAACGAAAATATCAAGAAAGCTCCGAGTCAGGAAACCCATGTCCTGCAAGAAATACTTCAGAAGCTAAACGCTGAAAAAACAAGAACAGATACTAGGAACACTGGAAAATTCATCGAGCCAAGATAAAGAATAATGGATGCGTCAAGTGAAACTAGAGAAGTTATTACTACCTATTTCAGAATTAGAAGTATTTTTAAATACAAAAAAATTTATATATGCCTAATCTCAGAAAGTCATTTTACCAGAACCGCGGATGCCAAAATACGTGGATATCAGTGCTATCAAGCTCTACGTGGATATCAGTGCTATCCAGCAGAAATTGATAGAGACGGGACAGCAATCTTTATTAAAGATAATATAAAACACCACGAAGAGTTACAAATATATGAGGAAGCTGTGCAAGTAGCTACTGTATCTCACTGAGAAAAAACAACCAGAAAAAATAAAAAAATGTACATACATTCGGAAACATTCAGATGTATACTGCATATCTTTTTATTAAAGTGTTGAAATTTAATAAGAAAATGAAATTTTTTTCAGATTTTTTTTATAATCTTAGTTATTTTAGGCAATAAAAGCAAAAACAAACAAAAAAGGATTTATCCATGCATATTAATTTGAAGATCATAAAACTTACGAACATTCAGTTGTGTACGAGTTCACGGAAAAACACTTGAGCATACGGAAAACACTTGAGCTATAATTTTTTAGTGCGTATTTTTTCTCTGCTTTGTTTTTTTGTTTATTATTTAATCAGTGCAGTTCAATGTCTATTTTATTTCACACCCCGTAATTTAATTGATTGTAGTCTTTCAAAATGGTAAAGTGTACGTCGGTTAATATTAGATCGTTAGTGATTTTCCACCGAAGAAAAGAGAAATCGCGATAATACTTTACGTTTGAAAATCAACAGTACAAAACATTTGTGATTGGTATTTTAAATAAGGCCGAATCGAAAATACACCTAGCACAAAAGATTCGAGAAAAATATGACCATCAGATGAAAAGTTTATTATGCGCGAAATAAGACAAAATCTTAAGTTAACTGCAGTGGAATTAACTAAAATGCTCTTCAGAATGTTTAATGATAAAAATATAAATCAAATTTAGTTAAAAGAATTTTAAGTAAAAATGGTTATTTTCACGTATAGCGTAAATACAGGGTGGCGCACGAATCGTGCTACAAAAACAAAACGTAATAACTATTTTTCTGTGTGACTAATCTGTTTTTTATTTTTTTTATTTTGCAGATTATTATTTAAATTTACTAAAATGGATGCTTGGAATACCGAAACGAGGATTTGGATAGTGCAGCGCTACCATGCTTTGCAGTCCATCATTTCCGTCCAGAGGGAATTTAGGCGGGAGTTTGGCGGCACTCCCCCGAGTAGATGGACCATTATGAGGTTGGTACGCATGTTTGCTGAATCTGGAAGCATCGCACGTAGACCGTACAATCGAGATCCCTATGTTCGGGTCGAAGCCACAATCGCAGCTGTAGCATCATCAATTCAGGCAAATCCAAGTGTTTCGACTCGAGAGTTATCGGCGCAAATTGGAGTTAGCAGACGGTCATTACAACGGATAATTCATGATGACTTAAACTTGTTTCCGTACAAAATCCAAATTACAAGCAAATTAAAACCTCTGGATTTGCCTATTCGCCTGGAATTTTGCCGGAAAATTATTGAAATGGCCGAAGAAGACAACAACTTCATAAATTGCTTGTTTATGTCTGATGAGGCCCATTTTGATCTAAACGGCAATGTAAACAAGCAAAATTGCCGTATATAGAGTGAAACTAATCCAGAAATACTCCATGAGACGGAACTGCACCCAGAACGAGTGACAGTGTGGTGCGCAGTTTCATCAAGATGCATTGTCGGGCCATACTTCTTTGAAGTAAACGGTGAAACAGTAACTGTAAATGGGGACCGTTATTTAAACATGTTGAAAGATTTTTTTTACCCAGAACTGCGGCGAAGACGTATCCCTTTTAACAGCATTTGGTTCCAGCAAGATGGAGCAACTGCACATATAGCCAGACCGGTTATGGAGGAGCTCCAACGAAAATTTCCAAATAAATTAATATCCAGAAACTCCACTTTCCGCTGGCCCCCAAGGTCACCTGACCTCACTGCACCAGATTTTTTTTTATGGGGTTATGTCAAACAAGAGGTGTTTAAAACGAAACCAAGGAATTTGACTGAATTGAAGCAGTCCATTACAACAATAATTGAGGCGATCCCGACTTCAACCCTTCAGTGCGCAATGAATAATTTTCTGATCAGGTGTCGCACATGCGTGAATGAGCATGGAGGTCATTTACGGTCTATCATTTTCAAAACTAATTAGTTAAATAAAAATAAAATTGAATTATCTATACAATAAAAAAAAATAAAGCCGATTAGTCACACAGAAAAAAAGTTATTACGTTTTGTTTTTGTAGCACGATTCGTGCGCCACCCTGTACAATAAAAAGAAGAATACATTTTGCCTTAATTTGGAAAAATGTGATTTTTGTCGATGAAAGTCAATTTACCTTGTTTCAAATTAATAATAATAATAATTATCCCAACGATCTATTACCCCTCCCAACCGCGCACGGGGAGTCTCCATCTGTATTATTATTATTTTTTGAGTATAATTCAAGTGAACTATAAACAAGGATATCGAGTTGCTTAACCAGTGAAATTGAAAAATTGGATGTTAAAACGGCAAAATATGTATAGTATAAAAATCAAATGTGATTATGAATGAATAGCTAAGTGAATAGTTAAGCAAAACGATACCCGTCGCAGACGGAAGGAAAACGGAAGTCGGATCTGCTTAGTACAAGCAGATTTGATAGTGTTAGCGAAGCTCTCAATGGATGATTAATAAATTCAGTAATGTGACGCATTTTATTTTGAAAAGGGAATTTAACCCTACACCACTAATGCACCCAATCAGTCACGTTACATCCCATTGTGTAAAAATATACAAACCCTTATTACTTATTATACAAACCCTTATTAAAATATAATGAGAATCTCCTCAAGTTTTTTCTTGGCAGTTTGGTTTCATACTGATAAAAAGTTGGTCTACTCATGCACTCAGGTTGCAAGTTGCAACGACCAAATTGCAAAAATTCAAATCTTGCTTCATATCTTTTGTATAACACAAGAACATATCGATTTGGTGAATTATATTACCAAATTTAAACTTCTGGAAAAGTGAATGTCATTGTATTTGTAAATAATATTTTGTCTAAAATAGCCGAAAAAACTTTAAAATAAAAAATAAAATATAGATGAATTGAAAAATAAAACAACGGGATTTCTGGCAAAACAATAAATATAAACATTTTTATAAGTAAGTTGTCATTATTATCAACAAAAATTGTTTCAAAATGCTAGAACTCCTCTTTTGAAATAAATTAGTCTATTTAAATAAATAAACTTTTTAAATTTAAAAAATATTAGATCATTTTACAAAATATGTTATTAAAATAAAAAAGTCTAAAACTAAAAAAGTCTTACATCAACGACCGTTACTTTCGGGTGAGACAGGAAGAGTAATACTCTAAATTAAAGAAAATATTAGCAGGGGTTTCACAAGGCAGTGTTATAGGCCCCGTATTATACCTCCTGTATACAAATGATCTACCAAACATAGAAAAAGGTAGAATTGGAACGTTTGCTGATGACACAGCTGTTATGACCACCGATGCAAGTATTGTTGAGTTCACAACGAAACTACAAAATACTATTAATTTATTGAATAACAGGGGCCTAACTATTGAATTCGACATTCATTCAAACGAAGAAAAAAGGCAAATGTATGAAATTATTACTATTATTTTCACTTTTGTTTGTACGCTTGCTATAGGAAAACGATAGCCGCCGAAAGTTAACGTCGAATTCAATAGTAAGGTCCCAGGACAAAAAAATGGAGAATAACACTTAACGAAACGAAATCAACACATATCAACTTTACAAATAGGAAATTACAATATATTCCGATTTGACTGAATTCGCAACAAATTCCACATTCTGATAATGCTAAGTACCTCGGCATGACGCTAGGCTCTAAACTCAGGTGGAAAGCGCATGTTAAAAAAAAGCAAGAGCTGAATATACGATTTAGAAAAATACACTGAGTTATTGGGAGATACTTCTAGCTGACAACGCACAACAAACGGCTGTTATAAAAACAAATCCCAATACCTATCTGGACGTATGGTATTCAGCTTTGGAGCTGCGCAAGGAAAACTATAGTTAAGATCAAAACAAAGTACCACGTAGCATTATGAATGTTCCTTGGTACATTAGAAATGACAATCTTCTTCGAGGCTTACACGTAGATTAAGGTTTACTTTGTTTTGAAAAACTTGCTAGTGAAGTAGAGAATTACTGATTTGCTTCCAGCAAAAAGCAGAAACATTTTCCTTTCCGTGATAGTAATTTTTCTTGCGGTGAATAGCAAAAACACATTTGTATGCTAGAAATTTCGATTAATTAATAAACAACAGATCTGCAACAAAATTAATTTTTTTTACAAAACTACAATTATTAAATTCTATCTTATAACATCCATAATAAAGTGGTAATCGTTGTTGAAAAAAAAAAACAGCAAAGAGTATCTAATGTTATAAAGAATAACGAAACAAAGGAAAAAGTTTGATCAAAATATACGTGGGTTATGCAATTTAAATAGGTTACACTTTTTTATTTACTAAGAATAATTTTTTGTGGTAAATGGCCTCTTCTGCTGTTTTCCAAATTGATTGATTGATTAGAATGTACGGCCTAGTCTAAGCAGGGATCCCGGATACGCCGGGCCAACCATACACCTTTTTTATAAATAACAAGATGGAGGGATAGGAAAGGTTGTTAGATATGATAGACTTGACCCGGTTACAGACACCTAAGTAGTCAATAGTTAGCAAATTATTAGGCACAAGACAGCACAAATATTTTTAGTTTTACGGTATAAAAGTTCAGCAATCAGCATCCTAAGAAAAAATTAATAATTAATGAAGCACCCATATATAATGGTACATTTCCTGCAATAAAACTTTATTACTATGAGTTGAACTTTCAATAAACTAAATAGTTCAATTGTTCATAAACGAAATTAAGCTTGTTTTAATTTAATACAAAATACATTTATTTGATAGCTAAACTCAAATAATACAATAGTCCAAGGAATATACTGCACAAATGCACATAAACTGCAAATTATAAAAACCGATTATTACATGCACGAAGTGAATATTAATCGTCATTTAGTAAATTTTATTAAAATAACCACATGTAATCAGAATATATTTATATCAAGCATTAATAATAATATTTACACAAATAAAATTAGATTGCAATTATTACATGCAGGAAGTGAATCCATCCATTGTTACAGTCATATATGTTTTCTAGTTTTAATTTAAATACAAAATGCATTTATTTTATAGCTAAACTCAAATGGATCAATAGTTCACGGAATATACTGCCGGCCTCTTCTGCTGTTTTCCAAATGAACACATATTTGTGGCAACTAACTTATTCAAATAAATTAGCGGCGAGGTGACTTATTTTCTTTCTCTTTTTAATACAAACATGTACATAATTGCAATGACAACATTTGATTAGTGTATAGACACACATCAACTTTTTATAACAGCAAATCCTTGTTATATATTTATGTATACATTAGGGAACGAGTAGCGACGAAGAGACATTTGCGTTAATTGGGGCCAGAACCTCTTTCGACGATGAATTTAAAAAGAAAACCAGCCATAGTATATTGTTATCTGGAAGTAAATTTTAAAATTATAGTTTTGAGTTAACTATTTAATTTTTTTTGTTTATTTAGAATAACACAATCATCGCGAAGTGAGCTTAAAGATCGGCGATCGCGCGAATGCTCCAAAAAAGAAACAATTTCATGGATACATACAAAAAATTGAAAGATCCGAAAACGAAAAAGCAGCAATAAATTCAACAAATTGACCTTATTTTCAATCAATTTAATAATATTTCGCCTCCAGACATAATTGATAGTATCAATTATACTGCCGTCGAACCATGATTTGGTTGAATATGGAAATTTCAATGGAGAACCCAAATTTTTGCTGGATGAAAGTTCAACAACCATCCACGAGATAGACGAACCATTCACATCAACGAGTTATGCAAATAACAGTGTTCCATCCCAAAAAAAAAAACAATCTTTCACGGATTACGTAACGAAGAGAGATTATAAGATTTTGCGGCCAATTGAAAAAAACAACAAAATCATAAAAAAGTAGTACACAAATATTTCGGACGTAGACCTTTCATTCTCTAAAAGCGATTAAAGTAATGTATACTTCGAACTCGAATCGATCTTGTAAATAATTAAAATGAAAGACTGGAATAAAATTTATTTTTCATATTGTTATTAATAATTTTTTTTAAACTATTTATTAAAATATATATATTTGTTATAAAAAAAATCTTATAATTAAGACATTGTTTTTTATTTAGATATTTTCGCAAAGCTGGTCAAGAAATTCAAACGCGATTGCATGTGAGGTTTCACTTTCGGCAAAATCCAATTTTGGTTGATCTTCAAATAAACTGTCAATATTTATTAAATCACCTACGTCCAAACATATGTTATGCAATATACAGCATACCGCAGTATCCTTAATACAATTTTTAAAGCTTAGCTTTAAATTCCTTAAGAAAATGCATCTCCACTTAGTTTTCAATTGTCCAAATGTTTACTATATCGCTATTCGGGCCTTGCCTTGTAGGTGATTGAAACCTTTTTGTCGGTCATTTAACCATACAGAAACTACTTAAATATAAGTCCTGCTAACTCCACACATTTGAAATAAATAATAACTAACTAACGATGTATTGGTAATTGTTCCCCATAGTATTTTTTTTAAATAACTAAGTATGTATATGTGTTGGTGTAGAAACAAAACAAATGGGGGGGGGGGGGAATTCAAATTTACGTTGCATTGTTAGTGTAACCAACGCACTCTTTGTTACATTTTTTTTAAATATGCACGAATATGACATATTCGATACAAATAAAAAAAAATTGTTGTGTTAGTGTATTGTTTAACCAATGTAAGTTACATAACCCACGCACTTTTTGATCAAAATCCTTCTTCAGTTTCATTACTCTTTATAGCTTTACTTATAGCTTTGAACTGAAGTGTTGGCAAACTTAAACGGTTAATAAATTTCTTTGTTTTTATTCATTCTCATTCTCAGATTACGAAGCTAAAGTCCCAGAACTCAAATATATCAGAGGTCTTATGAACTATCACTATCCAAATCTTAGATTTTCATAAAACTTTACAAGTCTTAGCAAATGATCAATGTAGCACATAAATATGGCATTTTTTAAATTAAAACAAATTATTTACCTTTCTTATTTATCAAATGGCAATAAAAGATTTTCATACAACCACGAAAAGACACCGCAAATCTCTATTAACAAAGAGTCAGCAGCACGTTTCATTCTCGAAATAGTGTAGGAAATATGATTTTTCCGAAACTTTGCCTTCGAACCTAAATTTCATTACTATAACTGCAATAATAAGTGAGATATATCACAAACGCCAACACTGGCTGAAAATAACAGACGGACGGACGGATATCTCCACCCCAAAAAGATCTTAAAATGTTCAGATGTCCTTTAATCGTCCAGATGCGTCAAAAACTCTATTTTCACACTATTACTAAACTTTACTATAGTTTACTTATTTTGTTTTACATTTAAAAATAGTACAGTGTAGTTAGAATTAGAAAATGCGGCGAATCGAAAATAATTGAAAAGTGCAAATTTCTGTATACATTTCTAAAACGATATTTATTTCCAAAACATTATATTTGCAGTTTTGTTTGGTCGAACAGCCAAAATTATTAACATCAGTTAACACTTTCAAGATGTTCTTGCTTTTTCAATATGTACTGTGTTGGTTTATGCTTTTGCTTTTTCAACATCCAGACGAACGGCTTTCAAAATGTTTGCGAAATATATGAAATAAGATTTACAATCATGAGCTGTAATATAGAAATAAATCATTTCTATCATTTTGACAGGTGAATAAAATTTATTGAATACTTACAAGGAACTCTGCTCTTCTCAGGACAGAGCTACACAAAAGCAATCAAATAAAGTTGTAATAAAATTGTCGACACAACACGTCTCGTTATACTTACATCGTTTATTTGTAACGCAAAACACATAAAAAAATGTGAAAATTCCGAGGAGCATTTACTCGTCTGATCATAAGTAATTTTTTGTTTTAATTTATACTCAGCAACTGCTTTACAATTCTCTAGCACTTTTTGGTGTAAAGCAACAGATTCATCACCACCTGATTCTTTAAGTCCCAAAATCATTTCGTTCAATTTATCGTAACTCAAATTGGTGCCATTTGAAAATCCTAACCTATTTACAATACACTTTAGTTGACAAAATCGCGCGGCTAGATTATCACCAATATCATCTATTGGACACTTAAACCAAACATCAGGATCAATAAAAGTTTTAAATTGACAACAATATTCAATGGCCTGGAATATTGTGAAAATGAGTACCTTTATTATGAACAATATTAGCAATAAATTTGATTTACCACATTCGGTGAAAAATCACCGAGATTACTTAAACTTAGTACGAGCAAGAATTTTATAAAATATTCTAACAGCATTCTGATACAACTAAACTGGAATAAAACTGTAATGACAAAATAAATAGGTTTTCGAATTATTATTACCATTTCGCCTCGATTCGCCACGAACAATTATTACCATTTCGCCACGATTATCTCGATATTATATTCGGGCAATTATCAAATAAGTCACATTCGATGCGCGCATTCACGGTCACCATGCTATAAAACATAGAAAATTGTCAAATATGGCATTCAGTTCAAGTTTATTGTCTAGTAATAGTGTAACACATAATAGTTAAAGATGCATATTTTACATCTACAACTGATGCTATTTTTATATGGACCACTTAGCCTCCGAAACTGTTGTCATAAACCTGCTTTGGTAACTGAACTGCGTGAACAAAAATGCATGATGAAATATGGACCTCGTGCTTCGGTGCATCAGCTGAATTTGGCGAATACCAAATGTTATTACAATTGCACAATGGATGGAATCGATTTTACTGACGATGAGCATCACATGAGCCAAGAAAAAGTATCAGCATATCTAGAAGATTTGTTTGACGAATCGTACCCAGATTGGAAACCTGTTATTGAAACAAGTGTACAGACCTGTTTAGATAAAAGTTGAGCTAGTTGTTGTTTGCAAACCGTTTGTAGTATTGTGTATAATAAAATTTTTTTTAATTTTCAGTAAAATTATGGAAAAATAAGAAGGTAACATCGGTTTGGTCTCGTTTATTGGCGGATAATACTGGACACCTAAGCCACAACGATGTTGTAAACAATATAGAAGATTGCGACCCTTCGAGTGGTATATTGTTTGCATGCATAGATTCGGAATTGATTCATCATTGTCCTAATACCCAATGGGATGCATCACCAAATTGTCAAAGCTTGATCGAACATTCATTAAAAAAGACTAATGGTAAAGCAATTGCAGAACAACCAAATTCTGAATCAGCTGCTTTCACATAGTTTGTGAATAAATAAACTTTGGTTTCAGGGTGAATATTGTCTTTTAATTGTCTTTTGGTTCACTATCAAGCCTAAATAATAGCACTATTATTCGTTTTGACGTAGGTTCGGTTTCAGTGGTTGACACTTAGGCCATTTTTAGCCCATTGTGATACCATACATTCACGCGACATCATTAACCCATTCACCTACCCACACAAGTACAGTATACCACCTGCACATTGCAAGCTCCATGTCAACCTGTACATTGACATGGACGGTGGGTCGGCGCTGATTTCTGCATTCCATCAGACGTTCTTAGTTGTGTTTATTAACATCATCGATTGCAATCGATCCCGACTTTCGATAAATCCCGTCTTTCAAAATCCCGACTTTCATAATGTCGATTTTCAAAATCCCGGTTATCTAAATTCCGATTTTCAAAAGCCCGATTTCCAAAAGCCCGATTTAAAAAAAAATATGAATTAGGGCGCAAGCGGGCCGGCATTTTGGAATGCGATAACAATAATACTTCGGGGGACATGGGAGCCGGGATCTGCAAACATGTAGCACTGCGGGCTGCACGTAGAGGTAGGAGCCATAAAGAATTGTCCATAAAGAATTTTATCTATAAAAAAGCAAACTTTAATATTTAATGTTTTTAAAAAAAAACCCGACTTTTGTTGGGATTTTTGAGGTTTCAGCAAAATCTTGATTTTAAAAGTCGGGATTTTTTGCCGGGATTTTGATAATTCGGTCTTTGAACCGACCTCAACATTTTGTCAAACACCACCTGAGATGTCCATCTTCAGATAATAGCTATATGGTACAAAAAATAAAAATAATAATTAAATTAAATAAAAAAATAAAAAAAATAAAAAATATGTATTTCTAAAACCAAAAAAAAAATAAAGAAAAATCAATCGGCCCTTCGACCCATTCGGCCCTTCGACATTCGGCCGTTCGACACATTTGGCCCTTCCACACATTCGGCTGTTTGAAATTCGGCCCTTCGACATTCAACCCTTCGACATTCGGCCCTTTGACACTATACCGAATAATGACGTTTCACCATTTTTATTTGGTTTCTTTGCTGTTTACTTCTCGAAGTATAATGAAAAGTTAAGGCATTTTTATGGTTGCATTCGTTCGTTCTTTCTATTTTTTTAACCCATCAAATTTCGCAAAAATAATGTTATTTTTCTTTTGCATTTTTTTCATCAAGATTTATATTTTCTACTGAACTACTAGCAAACTTTTATATTTTCTACTGAAGGAACATGGAGAAAAAGTGACAAAACCATACAAAATAGAAAGGATAGCAACTAACTCACATTAAATAAATAAAAATGGCTGAAGATACGGGAAATTCGAGAAATAAATATCTTGCAATTTCCGCGTTAAATTTGATATTTTACTTACAAATGTTCACAATATTATCCTAAAATCACATTTGTTCTTTTCTATTTTTAGAATTTTATTTCGAAAGTCGAAAAATCGACATAACGCAAGCCATACATTATATAAAAATAGTTCGGCAAAAAAGTAGCATGGGAGCGAGTGTCCGACAAAATGAGAACGTTAACAAGTACGTAAGTATTAATAGCTGTGTGGTTTTGAATTATAGATTTTTTTTTTACAAAGAAGGTCAGGCCAAATGGCGAGCATTAAAACCAAGATACAATTCGCTTATAAACGGCCAACCGAGAAGTGGAAGTTCTGCGAAAGTACTGTCTTGTAAAGACGAGTGGTTGATTCGAGAGATGGAGTTTTTTAAGCAATATCTAATTGATAATCGGTAAGAATTTTGAATACTGTATTTACCTCATATTTTAAATTTACAAATTTTTGATTCAAGAACAACAGAGACAAGTTTTACCACCCAGTTGGAACAATCAATGGAAACATTCGACGGAATGAGCGACATAGGAGATGAATTTTATACGTCAATTGGGCCAACCAGCACATTCGCAGGCGAAACCCAACTAAGCTCGTCATCGACTTCAGCCCCTTTATCGGTCACGTCTTCAGGATCGAAGAAAATAAAACGGGTAAACATTGATTCAACTCCTCCAGTAGTCACCGAAGTTGTAACGAACTCTTTTATTAGAGTTCATTTACAGAAATTACCTGGTCAGAGGTCTCAATGAATGTTACGGTCGTTATGTCGGCTACACTCAGGGCTGGGGTGGGTTTTCTTATTAAAACATGACCAAGTCGTGAAAAACCGTATGAAATTCCAAAAAAAATTTACATAAATGAAACGGAATACTCAAGCTACAATAAAACTGGACCCAACTTACTCACCCATAATGCATCCTCAAGTAATAGTGCTTATCTCATCACGCGAAATAATTTAAAAATAAAAAAAAAAACCCAAAACTAACACTTTGAAAGAACCATTCGTAATTTGTATTAAATTCATTGAAATTTCACTGTTTGATTACAAATGATTACAAAAGAAAAATGTTATAAACTAAGCCCTAAACTACCCTGTCCTTATTCTAATAAATACTTATATGAATTATAATAAAAAAAAATAAAATAAACATTTGTTATAATAGAAAATTAATAGCACGGAAAATCAAAATTATTTTACCAGCTGATTACGTAGTTGAATGTTGTGAAGGCCTGATGAAGAAGTGTGTCGCATGCTGCATGGATGTTGATTGTAGTTGCGTGCGACTTTTATTTTGTATATAAGTTGGTTTTGTAAACCGAATGATTTGTGTATCGGTATTTGAGATGATTAGCATTACTCTTTTAGTTATTTTTTTGTTGGTTTTTATTATTTACTTTCGTATATTATTATTATCTGATATTATATTATATTATAGCTTAGTAGCATGTATTATATTATTATATTATGTATTATATTATAGTGTTATTATAGTTTTTAATCTTTTATTTATTCAACCATCTGCATTCAAAATGCCCGTATACATCAATTTACAAAATAACTGTAACTAAAGCGGTCGTAGTTTTTCACTCATTTTTTTTATATGGCACTTTTTATTTCGGCATAACATCCATTCACTCGAAGAATAACAATTCGATTCACGATTGCGAGTACGTATCTCGACTCAATAAAAAAAAATGTTTTATTTTAAATCACCCGAAGGTCATTTTCAGTTGAACAGTTTTTTTCGTATATTTTTTTTCACTTCGGATAACGTAAAAATTACTGGCCTGTACGGTGGCCTTTATTATTAGCATATGAGTCTATCTAATGGTTTTTATTGTATAAGTATTAAATTTTTATTTTTTTATTTTTTTTCCTTTCATTTACTATCAAACAGTCTAATTTCTTTTTCACAAAAAAACCAAGTCACAAATTATGCAAACTAAACTATGGTGTAGGGTTTCTTCTACTTTTTATTTTTTTGTGGTTATCACTTGATTAAACGCTATTCGCGCAACACTTTTTAATCGATATAACATTAACAAGAAAAAAAATATTTTATTTTTTTTTCTTCCGTTCGATAAATCAGTTGAACTCTAGTTGTTGACTGTCCGACTTTTTTGACCGAAGAGACCGTCTTGTCCACCTCTTCGTCTCCTCGTCTTTTTTTTTCTCGTTATTCATTATTGTTTCGTTGTTAATTTTTTAATTTTTTTTTTCGTACAGATGATCAAAGAACAAAAAAAAAGGAACTGAACGTAAATTAATAAAAAAAATTGAATGTTATTAACCCTTAATTGTAGCGTAAACTATTCGCTACAAAGTGTTGAAGATGATGAAGAATAATCAAAGGATAGTGTTGTATATGCAAGTGGCTACAGTAACACAAAATACATAATGTTGATCGGGGCGGAAACATTCGAGGTGTTATGTACACTTGTTTATCCCGAGTTACAATAGAAGAAGACATACACAGAAGTTGTGAAAATTTTACAGACCGTTACACTTACAAACCTAAAACTATTGAAATAGCGGAGAGCTACAATTTTTATAAAAGAGACCAAAAAATAAACGAATCTCTTGCCAAGGTCAATCCAATATGTTGTTATAGTACACTAATAATTCACAGAACCGAGTTCAATTTAATTTTAATGAAAAGAAATTTTAGGAACGGGTTTATCCCGGTATTCGGGAGAGATCATCAGATTGCCTCATTCTATTGTTCTCTAAACATATTTTTTTAATAGAGTTTATCGGCTTTCAAATAAGTTGGTTAATTCCATCATTTTGGCCGGCAGCTTGAATTGAGAACTGGGTGCGTTCTATAGATATAGTATTCCGGTTACATCCAAACAAACAAGTGGTGCAGTGGTTAAAGCTTCGTACACTTGGATCGGGAGGTACTGGGTTCGAATCCTATCAGAGGCTAGATGCAAATCGAATTTTCATCGATCTTAATAAACACAACTAAGACCCTCTGATGGAGTGCAGAAATCAGCGCCGACCCACCGTCCATGTCAATGTACAGGTTGACATGGAGCTTGCAATGTGCAGGTGGTATACTGTACTTGTGTGAGTAGGTGAATGGGTTAATGATGTCGCGTGAATGTATGGTATCACAATGGGCTAAAAATGGCCTAAGTGTCAACCACTGAAACCGAACCTACGTCAAAACGAATAATAGTGCTATTATTTAGGCTTGATAGTGAACCAAAAGACAATTAAAAGACAATATTCACCCTGAAACCAAAGTTTATTTATTCACAAACTATGTGAAAGCAGCTGATTCAGAATTTGGTTGTTCTGCAATTGCTTTACCATTAGTCTTTTTTAATGAATGTTCGATCAAGCTTTGACAATTTGGTGATGCATCCCATTGGGTATTAGGACAATGATGAATCAATTCCGAATCTATGCATGCAAACAATATACCACTCGAAGGGTCGCAATCTTCTATATTGTTTACAACATCGTTGTGGCTTAGGTGTCCAGTATTATCCGCCAATAAACGAGACCAAACCGATGTTACCTTCTTATTTTTCCATAATTTTACTGAAAATTAAAAAAAATTTTATTATACACAATACTACAAACGGTTTGCAAACAACAACTAGCTCAACTTTTATCTAAACAGGTCTGTACACTTGTTTCAATAACAGGTTTCCAATCTGGGTACGATTCGTCAAACAAATCTTCTAGATATGCTGATACTTTTTCTTGGCTCATGTGATGCTCATCGTCAGTAAAATCGATTCCATCCATTGTGCAATTGTAATAACATTTGGTATTCGCCAAATTCAGCTGATGCACCGAAGCACGAGGTCCATATTTCATCATGCATTTTTGTTCACGCAGTTCAGTTACCAAAGCAGGTTTATGACAACAGTTTCGGAGGCTAAGTGGTCCATATAAAAATAGCATCAGTTGTAGATGTAAAATATGCATCTTTAACTATTATGTGTTACACTATTACTAGACAATAAACTTGAACTGAATGCCATATTTGACAATTTTCTATGTTTTATAGCATGGTGACCGTGAATGCGCGCATCGAATGTGACTTATTTGATAATTACCCGAATATAATATCGAGATAATCGTGGCGAAATGGTAATAATTGTTACTCAACCATAATTCGAAAACCTATTTATTTTGTCATTACAGTTTTATTCCAGTTTAGTTGTATCAGAATGCTGTTAGAATATTTTTTAAAATTCTTGCTCGTACTAAGTTTAAGTAATCTCGGTGATTTTTCACCGAATGTGGTAAATCAAATTTATTGCTAATATTGTTCATAATAAAGGTACTCATTTTCACAATATTCCAGGCCATTGAATATTGTTGTCAATTTAAAACTTTTATTGATCATGGTGTTTGGTCATTTAAATTGCATAACCCACGTATTTTTTGACGAAACTTTTTCCTTTTTTTCGTTATTCTTTATAACATTAGATACTGTTTGCTGTTTTTTCAACAACGCATACCAGTTTATTTATGGATGTTATAGGATAAAATTTAATTATTCTAGTTTTGTAAAAAAATTTAATGTTGTTGCAGATCTGTTGTTTATTAATTAATCGAAATGCTGTATAGGATAGCAAAAAAATTCTAGCATAAAAACGTGTTTTTATGTTTTTTGTGAATTACTATCACAAAAAGAAAATTTGCTTTTTGCTGGAAGCAAATCAATAATTATCAGCAGAAAATTTTATGAAAAATCAAACAATTTATGAAACAGAAGAGAAAATATAAGTTGTTTTCAAACGAAAAAGTTATTTTTCTTTACAAAACGATTTACGTCTTATATAAGATTTCAATTCCAAATTAAACCATTAAGGCCCGTAAGTTTGAACGAAGATTAATCCATAACCGAGGATTTACCCTCGGTTAGGTAAGTTTAAACGAGGATTATTTGATCCATGGTTATTTTAAAAATCCATCGATTTCGATGTATTATTTTTATTTTTCTATTATTTTTTCGTTCGAATTTTTTTCGAATTTTCGAACTGTCATTGTCAAATTGAGTTGATTTTATTTACTTTTTGTATTTTTTTTTTATTTTATTTTACAAAATGTTATTGTTTTCCTCGAGGAAGCACCTGAATTTTACGATGTGCAATTCTTTATGTCAAATTTACTACTTTATTTACATAATTTTAGGAAGGCCACGTTTCATTGCCGTTCGATTTGAAATGTATGTCCCAATAATATAGATTGGGGGTGCGGGAATCGTAGTTTCCGTGAATTGGATTATGATAAATTTGTTCGAAGAGCAAAAATGTTCCCCAACATCTTCTTTTACATTACAATATGATCATTTAGATCCAATGTTCCAATAAAAAAATCGAAAGATATTAAACGTGTGCCCCTGAATTTCAAGTACACTCAATAATACAATAAAAGTGTGTTTAAAAAAGAACAATTATTCTTGGAATAATCCGCGAAACGCCCTCGCAAATAATACGCGATGTCCAGAATGCAATACAAATTGGTATTACATATATAGCGAAAGTAGAAGTTGTGGTAAGTCCAAATTCTAAAGTTTCAAGAATTCAGTGCCCATATTCTGCAGAAAAGGGCCATTTCGATCTGTTGGATGCTGAAATCAAAGTGTATGGTGGAGATTTCATCTACAACGGAATTCTTGATAATCGACTAAAAGAATCTTTGGGAAGCGATCCCAGTGCTACAGTATGTCCAAACATCGCTTCTAAACATATTTGGAATATTCCACCGAGCTCGCATATCAATAACAGTAGATGTCCTAAATGTAAGACGAAGAAATGTTACATAATGTCAGGTAATTAGTTTTAATGTCGATTTTATTATTAGGATTACATAGTCATAAATACATCTACTTTTCGCTTATATAGGCCGCACATGAACCAGGATCTTCACATGAAAATCAACCTGATAACACAGAATTTAAAGGGACCGGTTAGTAAAACTACGATATGCGACAAATGTTGCAACTTAAATTTTACATTGGGTGGTTTTGTCTCGCTACAAAATTGCAACCCTACTTTTTGTAACGAATGCAACCTGAACAGACGGGAGTAGCACTAGAAAAATGGTTATCTTTTGTGTTGTGGGATAAAATTAATACAATGCTTTGTTGGTTTTGGTCAATTATAAGTCTACCTAGATTTCCGTTGTGCGATACCTGTTTATAAAATGATATTTGCTCATCCAGAGCGCACAAAATAAAATAACCAAAGAAAAAATAAGTTCTTGTTCTTTCAGTGTAGTTTAATTGTCTTACTTTATAAAAAATACAAATACAATCTGCACATGCAGATTGACACTTTCTTCGACTAGCTGCCGAAAGTTTTAAAATATTTTACTTTTACTATTTGATTCGTCCAAATATCGTATTCGGTCGTATTTATTTGATCGATAATGGTGGCCCATCTTCAATTACTTCGCGAATAAAATCTTGAATAGGTTGAAATAGTCGTGGAGATCATCCCCCTCTTTGTAAATGTAAATCTGTTGGCTTATCTAGTGGTAAATTTAAGACTTGTGCCGTCGAATGATTTTCGGGACAAAAACCGCGCCGCAAATCCCGCGGATCAATCAGAATTAATTCGTCAACAGTAAGTGGCATTATTTTACTGGTTGCTCCTGGCTGGACGTCTTCTTGGAAAAATTCACCATCGTGTAGCGTTGATATATAGCATATAATGCCGGTATCTATATAGCATAGAATGCTACCAAGATTGGTATATCTTGATTGAAATTTACTGGTGGCACAAAATA
This sequence comes from Nephrotoma flavescens, assembly GCA_932526605.1. Classification (NCBI taxonomy): domain Eukaryota; kingdom Metazoa; phylum Arthropoda; class Insecta; order Diptera; family Tipulidae; genus Nephrotoma; species Nephrotoma flavescens. Next base: position 111,337,524 of record OW052222.1, read on the forward strand.
ATTTTATTAATAAATTGTTTCGACAATTATCCAATTTTACTTACAAATTGCAAATCCTTTGGCCAGCATCGAGATTGGAGACGAAAATAAATTTTGATCAAAATGTTTTGATGAAGGTTGGCTTGAATGTCAACATAAATAGTATTCTAAACATAAATAGTAATCTAAAACGAAATTGTTTAGTTAAAAACTTTAGGATTTGTTTATTGAAAAACTTACTTGTATTCATAAACCACCACTCGATCGTGTCATCAAATTATGACAAATCCTACACAGGCAATGCATGGGATCCGATTCCACCTTATAACCAGTCGAAATTCTGATCCGCATCGTCTACCTGAATCAGGTATTCCCATTCTGCTCGAACAACAGAGCCCCGCCTCTGTACAAACATTTGTTAAAGCGGCATCGTTAAAATTATCCGACAATTTAACAATGGATTCATAATTAATTTCACCATGTTTGACGATAGGTTGGACATGAATTTTTAAAATTTCCAAACGTGCCTGTTCATTAGGAAGCAGAATTTCCATTTTACGTTCTAAGCGTCCGGGATGTAATAAGGCCGCATCTAGCGTATCCGGACAGTTTGTAGCCATAATCATTTTAAACTAATCTAACGAATTCGTTGAATTTCATGATCGGCTGATGCGCCTTCGGAAAAACGACGACATCCAATTACATCAATTTCATCCATAAATAAACCGTGCATTAGGTTGATGATCACGAGCGTAGTTAAACATTTCACGTATTAAACGAGCACTTCATATCAGGAGCTACCCTAGTTCGTGCCTTTAATTTTGTCTTCTCTAATTGACGTCGACATCCAATAACATATTCTGGCCCGTTTGTTGCCTTCACAATAACTGTAAAAATATAGATAAACATAAATTATCGTTTCACTGAATCACTGACATATTTGAGATACTTACATTTAACCTTAGTCAATTGTTTGAGTACCTCCCCGATAATTTACCCAACACTTTTAAATCATTTTCTGATTTATCGAATTGTTCTCGCAGTAAAAATAAACATATAAAATACAAATTTGGTACATTGGCTTACAGTCGGAATGATTCTGCTATTTTCCATTTCACTTCCATCCACTTCCATATCACTGCTGTTACTATCCGGTTTTAATGATCGATAACAAATTTTATTCATAAAATAGACTTTAGTTATCCGCTTTTCCCGGAACAACAACTAATGGCGGACACACGTTCTATTGAAAAAACAATTATTTACAATTACATATTGCTTTTGTTTTTCGTATATCAAAATGAAATAAGAAGTTTAGTAACTTTTTCTGTTTTCGAGCATTTGTTGGTGCCATGTGTGCGATGTTCGAAAAAAACATCGCCGATTAATCGTCGTTTAAACTTACCAATTTAAACCATGGAAAAATCGATGGGTTTTTTTACCCACGGATTTTTCGAAAAATTTTCCTTGTTCAAACTTACGGGCCTAAAAGTTAATGAGAAGTTTTTCCAAAACAAAGTAAACCTCATTCCACGTATAAGTCTCGATGAAGATTGTTATTTCTAATCTACCATGGAGCATTCACAATGCTACATAGTACTTTGTTTTGAAATGTTTGAATGATCTTCACTGTAGTTTTCCTTGCGCAGCCCCAAAGCTGAATACCATACGTCCAGATGGGATTTAGGATTTGTTTATATAACAGCAGTTTGTTGTGCGTTGTCAGTTGGAAGTTTCTCCCAACAAGCCAGAGCATTTTTCTGAATTTTAAATTCAGTTGTTGCCTTTTTTTACCTGCGCTTTCCTCCTGAGTTTAGAGCCTCATGCCGAGGTACTTAGCATTATCAGAATATGGAATTTGTTGCGAATTTAGCCTAATCGGAATATATTCTAATTTCCTATTTGTAAAGTTGATATGTGTTGATTTCGATTCGTTAAGTGTTATTCTTCATTTCTTTATCCAGTTATCAATAAATTAATAACATTATTTAGTTCCCTTGTGAGCTCAACAATACTAGCATCGGTGGCCATAACAGCTGTGTCATGAGCAAACGTTCCTATTCTAGCTTCTTCTATATTTGGTAGATCATTTGTATACAGGAGGTATAATACGGGGCCTAGAACACTGCCTTGTGGAACCCCTGCCAATATTTTCTTCAGTTTTAAGTATTTCCTTTCTTGTCTCACCCGAAAGTAACGGTCATTGATGTAAGAATTTTTTTAATACAAAATGTTATTTTGGCAAATCGCTACGTCTAAGAATATTGCTGCACATACTTAATTTTTTTCAGCGCCTCCTAAATTGTATCAGTAATCCTAAGTACCTGTTCTATCGTTGAGTGCCTTTCTCGAAACCCGAATTGATGTGCTGGTATAAGATTTCTGCTCTCCATAATTGGCTTTAATCCCTTGAGAAACAGTCTCTCGAAAATCTTAGGCCTATACGAGGTTTTGACGTTTAGCGACTTATTACGCTTTGGAATCATTATGATTTCCGCTAATTTCCACTGTCTCGGAACATAACATAGTCTAAAGATAGCATTGATTATGTGCTGTGGTTTCCTTAGTGCTTTTTCTGGTGGAGCTTTGACCCGTTATCAAGTCGTATCCAGCTGTTTTTTATCTTTGAGGTTTTTTTTTACTTCTTTTTGATTTCTTTCAGAGTAATTGGTAGCACAGATGCCTAGTCTACTTTGCTTATAGGTGTTAGATATTCATTTTCCACTTGTATAGTTGGTGGTTTGAAGGTATTTTCTAGGTGTTCGGCAAACAGATCAGCTTTTTGCTTTTCGTTGCAGTCCAGGTTCCATCAACCCCATTTTATTGGGTGCCACATGCATTTTAGGCCTTATAAAAACCTTTGGTGGCTTTCCACATGGAATAGTCTTTGTCAGGTTTACCTGTCGGATTACCTAGGAAGCTTGCAACTGACTCATTCTTAATCTCCTTTATAAGTAGTTTAAGTTTGTTGCACAAGTTGTTTATATTGTTTTGTCTTCATGGGCTCTAGTCATCTGCCAAGTCTAACGAGCACTTCCTTTTTTCGTTAACCAACTCTCTCACTTCAACTGGATAGTATATACATTTTTGTAATATTTCTTGATGATCAGGAGTACTTTATCAGGCCGCTTTTTGCACACTTTCAATGAGGTTTTCCAGTTCTTCTTCTATCATGTAAGCGTTAGAGATCTGCACATGCAGATTGACACTTTCTTCGACTAGCTGTCGAAAGTATTCGCAATGGGTTTTGTTATTTGTTAGTCTTGGAGGGCTTGCTTTCCTTATTACGTGTTTTTTTGGTCATAAAAACTGGAGAATGGCCAGTAAGTTGGCTTTCTACTGGAGTGAAACTCACATTTTAATGTCCTGCCTGCATCAAATAGCTCCCTTCCTTCGGGACTAGTTCTATTTGATCCCCAGAATATGTGTTTCGCGTTAAGTCGCCTCCAATAATGAAAATTATTGCCAAGCGATTTCAGGAGTTTGATGTAGTCTACTTTTTTTGGGTTACATCTGGGTGGACAGTAGATTGCTGATATAGTACAGTTCTCGTTATTTTTGGTTTCAATAGATACAGTAGCTACTTGCATAGCTTCCTTCTCTATTTTTAATTCTTCGTGGTGTTTTACTTGACTATTATTTTATCTTTGCTCGAAGTATTTTCCGATGTTCCTAGTCTCTTTTCTTGTTTTTTCAGTAGCTTGCCCATATATTCTAGTTTTTGGTCCTGCCGAGCCAGATGTGAATTGATAGTGTTTAGCCTCTGAAGTAGTGCTTGCAAAACATGGTTTTCCTGGCTTGGCGCGTTGATGAATTCTTCGACGATTTTTGTAAAGAAGTTATTGAGATAGTAATAAGGCAATTCTTACGGAAATTCATGTAAGCAGTGTGATATAATCTATTAAGAGGCTCTTTATGATTTATGATTAATATTTTATGTTTTAACTATAAAATAAAACTCGTCTTCGCTTTTGTAAGTCACTTTTAGTTCAGGTACACGTATTGAAAGTTTTATTTTCCTATGTTATTAAAATAACACCCCATAATTAAAATAAAGAAAAGGAAATTAACATTGTGTGTTTCATCTCTTCTACAATTTTTAATAGAATAACATGTTTATACAAGTTTAAAAAATTAAATGGTTTCTCTCAGTGCAACTGGATTCTACCGTTAGAAAAGTAAAATAGCCTCTCCCCTAATGACTTTTATGAACAAGTTCATTAGTTTATTCAGCAGAACATCTAATACATATTTTTAATTTTTCATGGATAGAAAAATAATCGCAACATACCTTTTGACCAGAATTTCAACGAGACGCATACAATTAAATAAAATTTGAAGATTTTTCAATACTAAATCAAAAATCCATCGTATATTTTTGAGAGTTTTTGCGTTACTGTGTTTGAGACTTGATGAACATTTTCCGGTAGGGTAGTTGTAGAATTGTGGCACTCTACTAGTCTTTCTTTTTTAATGTCTCACTCCTACCTTTCATATAAAGGATTCGTTTGATTCCATATACCCTATCAATGCACTCAGCGTTGTCAAATGTTAGCACCTTTGGGAGGCCAACTTTGGTTGTTTCTCGCTCACCGTTTGCGTTTATTACCTTTCCCTTTAATATATTTACAGCGTTTAGTATTTTGAATCCTTTCTGGTTAATTGCCTCAATTATTTCTTCGTTTGGACATGTATGATGTAGCCCTCTGGCCATGACTTTAATTTGCATTTGATAACATTCTGTGAGTTTCTGCGGGTCAAATGTATTCAATTTCCAAAACGTTATTATTCAGTGCAGTGACTTTTTATTTATCGTTTGGAACTAACTTCACTACTTTTTTAATTGTTCTTTAATTGTTGTCTAATTGTATTCACTTACATTAAGTATGTTAATGCGGGTGGAGGTGGTATCTCTTATGTATTGGTTGATTTTCCTTCATGTTCCCATAGTTGATTACGTTGAATGTATTAACTGGTTGCAGTGATTTCTCCTTCGGTAGCAGTGATACGTCCTTATGTACCTTCACTAGTTCCGTAGGTGACTGTTCAAGTCGTTGGCGTTGTGGTTTTCTGACTTTGATATATATATATATATATATATATATATATATATATATATATATATATATATATATATATATATATATATATATATATATATATATATATATATATATATATATATATATATATATATATATATATATATATATATATATATATATATATATATATATATATATATATATATATATATATATATATATATATATATATATATATATATATATATATATATATATATATATATATATATATATATATATATATATATATATATATATATATATATATATATATATATATATATATATATATATATATATATATATATATATATATATATATATATATATATATATATATATATATATATATATATATATATATATATATATATATATATATATATATATATATATATATATATATATATATATATATATATATATATATATATATATATATATATATATATATATATATATATATATATATATATATATATATATATATATATATATATATATATATATATATATATATATATATATATATATATATATATATATATATATATATTATATATATTATATATATATATATATATATATATATATATTTTTTTTATTTTTTATTGGTAGGGGGAAAATCCTCATGGACGTTGTGCCGGACTTCTACCGACTAAAAACCCCCTACCTCCAATCCTCCCAGCGACCGGCACCACAAATTTGTTGCATTTCTTCGACCGCGGGATGTCTATTGTCCTCTAGTTTTGTTCAGAGCGACATAGCCGCTTGTTCCCTGATTTTTATGGTTAGTATTACTCTAATCATCCTACTTATAGCATACCAACCATTCTCGTCCGCCAGCATCCTCGAAATGATTGTACCTATTGTTATGGCTCCCACAACATCTGTACACTGCTTTCGCACTTGATCCGACCTTGCACAGTAGAGTATCGTGTGCTCTGGTGTATCCTCTTCGGTACAGTATAAGCAATTAGGTGTATCCTTGATATGCATTCTGAATAGGTAGCTGTTGAAACAACCGTGACCTGACAAGAACTGAGTGAGATGGAAATTCACCTCGCCATGTTTACGCTCCACCCATTCCTTTAGCCTCGGGATGAGCTGCCTGGTCCACGATCCAGTGTGAGCGTTCTCCCATCGAATCTGCCATTCTTGTATTAATTCTGATTTGGCCTCAACGCTTGGGCTTCCCTGAAGAACCGCAACTCTATATTTCGCCAATACCGTGATCGGCGGCATATTAGCTATCACGAAAACTGCTTCCTTTCCAACTGTTCTGTATGCACTGCATACACGCAGTGCTAGGGTCCGTTGTACACGCTCCAACTTTTCACGCGCCTTTGCAGTGTCTAAAGCTCGTATCCAGATAGGTGCCCGTAAAGTATCGCGGATAGAACCACTGATGAGAGCAATTTTCTTTTACTAGCGCTTGGTCCACCAACATTCGTCATCAGTACGATAAGCCCTTTTGTCGTCCGAATCGCCTTTGCTACGATTTGCCTCACGTGTTCTTGAAAACAGCGACGGTAGTCTAGCCATATACCCAGATATTTAATGTGTGTAGTCGGCTTTACTTTGATTCCCTCCACGTTGAAATCCATCGAGTTGAGAACTCTGCGGCCTGTCATTATCACTGCTTCAGTTTTCTCTGGAGCCAACTGCATTCGGTGATTATGAAGCCACCGAGAAATCACCTCTATCGCTGCATCTACTCGTTCCACTAGTTGTAGTTCATGTCTGGCGGAAACAATGAGTGCCAAGTCATCTGCGTAGCCCACTAATTTGGCATCTTCGGGCAAAGGAATTCGGAGAATGCCGTCATACAAGATATTCCAAAGCATCGGTCC